>JACATO010000696.1:0-33631 GCA_018389105.1 Nautilus pompilius | reverse complement strand
GGGTGAGATGAGAGAGAGAGCGAGCGGAGAGAGAGAGATGAGAGAGAGAGAGAGAGAGAGAGAGAGATGGGTGAGATGGGGTGAGATGGGTGAGATGAGGATAAGAGGATGAGAGGATGGAGTGAGAGAGATGGGGTGAGATGAGAGAGTAGAGAGAGAGGAGAGAGATAGAGAGAGAGAGATGTGATGGTGAGAGGCTGGAGATGGAGAGAGAGATGGGTGAGATGAGAGAGAGAGAGAGAGAGAGCGAGAGAGGGAGAGAGAGAGAGAGAGATGGGCGAGATGAGGGTGAGATGGATGGAGATGGAGAGATGGGTGAGTGAGGTTGTGAGATGGATGGAGATGGAGAGATGGTGAGAGAGCGATGAGAGAGAGAGAGAGAATAATTGGGGGGATTTTGTAAATTGGCGGATGAAATCGCTGGATGTTTTATTAATAACTAAGGGGCCGTCTGGATTCTCTAAAACTTGTGTCTGAAACATCAATCCGAATAAATCATTGAGCGGGCCATGGACGTTCACCCAGCCCGTCCGCCGCCGCGTCTTGACATCATCAGCCAGACAGCTAACTCGGCACCCGAGCGAGTTACACAAAACAAAACCGTGCGCTCAATCATTCTGTCGCCGTCTTAAGAAGTTTCATTGAATTTGTGCTCGGCCTTTAATATCGTTTCTCCGCGGAATTAATTAAAAACACGAAACGCAAAATGAACGGGGAACCGGTGCTCCTCGCCGCCATTCGCCGGTGCACGCGCTGAGCATCTGCATCCGCCGGGTTTTTCCCCGAGATCCCGTGTGAGGCGAAGCAGACGATAGCTCTAATGAGTCGGCGGGGGAATTATCGAGTGGGATCGTAAACGGTCCGGGGAGAGCTCGGATTTCTGAGCGAGGAATCAATCTTATCTTCGTCAGAATTATAAAGTGTTGTGCGGTTTATACGTCAATAAACACGTGCAGACGTTGTTCCCGTTCGTCGCCGTAACATAATTTAATACGCTTGAGAGAGACAAGGCGCGGAGAATATGATTCTGTTGCCAGCTAACAGCTAAGGGTGGGGAGAGGAGGAGGAGGAGGAGGAGGGAGGCCCCCGCGCCCCCCCCCTCACACACTTCTTTCTCCCTTCTGCCCGCTTTTCCCTCTATTTATCGCTTTATGAAAGAATATCCCAAAATCACAACCGACCGTTTAAGTCGGTAATTGGAAAATCGATAATTTAATTCCGATGTAAGAAGATGTTTATCGCTCACTAAATCTTTGATCTTTCCAACTTCTCGCGGTCTTATCCGCTTAGTGGAGCCCCTTCCGCGTTCGCTGGAAACAGCCCTTCCACGTGAAACGGTGGGAGCTTCCTTCGAAACATCTCTCTCGAAGCTGTTTAACTCGGCGACCCTAATGAATTAAGTACCAGGCCGGTAGATCCTTCCTTCGAAGTGCACGGCCACGCACAGAGAACCTGCAACCGAGTAACTTAATTAATTAATTAATTAATTAATTAGCTAATTAAAGACTATTAAGTCGGAGCTCCTTTTTTATTTTTTTTTACAATGGGCAGGAAAACAAGGGTTAACATTCAAAGGAACCGAAATCTGAACGGGCTTCACCGAGCCGCTGCCTGGATACACCTGAAGGCTACAGGTGTCGTCTGTCTAAATGGTCAGCTCTTCCCGGAAGAAAGAAAAGCGTTAGGTGCCTGGAAATAGCTCCTAGTTTTGCGAACCTCTGTCTTTCTCTCCTCTCCATTTTACACTTGGCTGCGCATCTGCTTTCTTACGTCACTTCCGGCTTTCTCACCGGTAGCTCTGAAAGTCCGGAGCTAAAGTAAAACGAAATAGCTGCGAAGTCGGCTTTTTTAAAATTATTACTACTATTACATTCTTATCGCCAAACCTGTAATTCGAGTTAGGAAAATGAATCATTGCCCACTATATTTCTGTCTGGAGTTGATTTGTCTTTTTTTTACTGCAGATTAAAACCCCCTTTTTTTTTAAAATTAAAGCTTACGAGATCACACTTGACGTACTTACAGATATAGCAGCACAAAGCACAGAATGTATTATTAGCTCAAATTGTTTGTTTTGTTTTTTTTAGATAATACAGTAGTAGCCAAAATTATTGCGTTAACCAAAAATACTTATTTTTCTTGTTAATTAAGCACGATTATATCATGACTGATGCTGTCTGTGAGCATCTGTTTTGTTTCTAATTTCTATGTACGTATAATTCTTGTTGATATTGTAGAGAATATTGCAAAGAGTACCTTTATTGATCACTGTTGTGTCACTCAGTAGTTGCATCTCCGTAAGAAATCGTTTACATTAAAGAAGTTTAGCGCAAAGAAACCCCCAATGAAAAACAAAAGAAGGCTTAATTGTCTTCATTATGTTAAAAAATATCTTTTTTCACCACTGTATTTATAATAATTATACAATTTTTGACATATTGTGGAGAGATAGGGCTCAAACTTTAGGTAATAATTTAACTTATATACGTTAAACAAATATACAGTTCACACTAGTAGCCTATTATCTGATTTAATTAGTTTAACTCTGTTATGGTAGAAAGAATGCAGGTTTGAAAGAGGATTTGACCTTTTACACACAAATTTAAAACAAATAAGAGGAGATTCAGTTGGTTCTCCTAAATCCCTCCAGAAAAAGAAGAGAGAGTAAACACACTAGCAAAGTTCCAATTAAAATGCGTTATATTCTGCTTAGTATTGAATATTTAAAAAATTAGTTATCCTTAATAAAAGCAAGCTGGAATTCCTGTGGCATTAAGGGAAAAAAAACGATATAAAAAAAACTAGATGGAGGCCATAAACACCGATAGTCTAAATTCTAGTAACAATTTTGAAACTTCCTTTGTAACAGACGCTGCTGGAATCGTCAGAAATAGTTATATACGGACGTATGTCCCTATTACAATAATGGTTTTCCGTAATGGCGGTTTTTGTTGTTGTTGTTGTTGTTTTTCTGAAAAGCAGTAATGGCTCTTTTGAGCGGGCTCTCCCTTTTCTCATCTGAAGAGCCAGCTTTTGTTGTCTTTTTATGACGAGGCTTGAAAGTGTTCCCGACCTTGTGGTGACAAATTAACCAAATTACCGTGCTAAAAACTTCCTCATCATACCAAGTTACATCGCACCGGCCCGCTTTAATGATCCCCGGTCGAGCGTTTAGAGCCAGCCATTGATTTTCTTGCCTTTTATAGAACGTTCCAAACAAAGCTTAACTAGCACCTTGTGTCGTCTTGGATATATTCCCGATAGTTTTATTAGCGTTCCGCGTATCCTGTGTAGTCTAATGATCTGTGCTGGCTCGATCAGGTAATCGTCAATCACGTGGAAGGGTTACAATACCTGAGCACGGGTAAAGGGACAAAGGACGGTGACGCGGCGAGAAGGGTCAAACCGAAATAGAATACTCCACTATTATTAAATCGTATTTCTTTAAAAAAAAAAAAAAAAAAACAAAATTCCTTATTTTTACAGCCGAGCAGGCTTTGGTCATGGCTGTTGGTCTTCTACAAGAAGTGAGAGGAAAAGGACCGATCTTTAAAGCCAATCATCTTTGCCCAGGGTCATCACTAACCATAAAGAACTGACGTAAATTGGTGTCCGTTTCCGCAAAAGGGACATCGCTAACTATTAGAATAATTAGGACTGTTAAAGGTCTCCGTACAGCCAGACTACTTGTATATTGTTCATCGTTAAACTGTAAAGGAATTCACAAGGACTAGCGAAAATTTATCTTTATGCCAGGTGGTTCTCTAATTGGTACTTGCTACTGCAAACTGAAAAAAGAACGACTAATGAAAATCGATTGGTATGCCCGTTGGCCCTTTTGCATGTTGGTACTTTCTATTTATAACTATAGAAGAAAGACCGATGAAAATCAATCTTAGTTCTTTTTTTGATATTGGATATTGATGACTATAAAACTTTGAATGAACACTGACTTCTATTCCAGGTGGTAATTGTATATATTAAATCCTTTCTATCGAGAACTACAAACACTGTTCAAAACCGACCTTTGCACCAGGTTTCTTTACACGAGCTCTTTCCGTTGATAGGCCTAACGACTTTATCAACAATTAGACAGATGCTCCTTGTTGCTGTAGGTAAAGAACATTAAATGGCTGATACAAATCGATTTTTAAAGTCATTAGTCTCTCTACGCAATAATAGCCCTTCCATTTCCTATCTATAAAAGGACGAGTAAAGATGATGTCTTCAGTCAGATGTTTTTTGCCATTGCCTTCTAATAGAGAATTTTATATTGGTTAATACCGTTGGCGCGGTGGTACCGTTCAGCGGATGAGCTGATCGGATCCTGCTAGCACGCGATTCGTTCTGACGTACCTACCTGAAATGATTTACCGCGTGGGATTATTCCGGGTGCTTTGGTTTACTCCCACATCTAAAAATGTAGATTTCTAGCAGGGAGTTCATGTAGGTCGGCCGAAGTCTGAATACACCAGCCACTTTTCTTCTGGCACCGGTATTTGGCGCTGACTCCCTCCTTACATCCGACTTCTTCTTCCGGCTGGTGTTCCGGATAGGGACCAGAACAACGAGCCAACCAAACTAAAATACTAGATGCTCCTTTAGTACGCAGTGATCATTATCACTAACCAGCAGATGAAACTTTATCTTTTTGGTCGCCTGAATCCTGTACACTGGTAAAATGGGGGGGGAGAAGGGAAAAAAGAGCAAAATATGCCGGATAGTTTTTCTTTTATTTACTGATTTGCTCACAATTGTGTCCACTAGTGTAGTTTGACGAAGAATGTCGCTGATTGCCGGATTATATGATATAATGTTCAAAATAAATGGTTCGTTTGCGCTCATCCTGGATTTGTTCTGGAGGCGCAGAGTCCTTACTAGAGAGGGAATACGAATTTATTGAAGAGAGTTCAGTATAAATATACCAACGTTTCCATGTTTTAAGCCTTAGGGATACGCTAAGCCATTACAAGCACCAGGTCTACTAAGTTATAACTTTATACTTTTTAAGAGGATATCTCCAAGTACTATTCCGGCCCGCGATGCAATGCTAAAGCCCATTAGCGTGTCATCGATGCTCGCGACAGCTCGTGGCGGGCTGTGAGAGTTACTGAAGGAAGGAAGAAAAAAAACTAATGGAGGTTTCCAAAATAATTAAATAATTAATGGTTTCGTTTTTCCTTTTCTTCTTTTTTTTTTGGCAATCTTCGTGTGATAAAACTAGATGTCGTTATCACGAGTTAGCCAAGATTACAGCACGGTTAAACATCAGGAAACATTTTATCTGGTATGTAACAGAATTGATAGTAAGGGGAACTAACTCTCGGTAAGTGTAGTTAACAAGAGTCGTATATTTTGTAGTCATTTCCTGGAAATCCTTGTGTAACCGGTGACCATTTTCTTTTTCTTTTTTTTTGTTGTTGTAACTGCTGTACGAAACTACGGTTTAGAAGGAAACTGTGTCAGGCATGGGTTGATGTGCTGCTATCAGAAATCTGATTTAAAAAAAAACTACAGGTTTTTTAGCCTCAACAGATGAAGCTTATTCTTTTCCAATCAGGGAGGTAAAAGCCAGGATGCTTTTAATTATAAATATTCCGGCTGACTGAGTACTCTAATTTAAATGGCTACTAGAGATACATCACGTGAACCTTGAGCATTGCCACGTGGTTTAAATTCTAAGAATCTGAACAATAAACATTTGGTTCATTAAAGAGCGGAATTAAGATAATCGTTATTTTCTTCTTTCTTTTTGAAATTTTAATAAATAATAGGAAGGAAATAACATTTTAAATTGCCACAAAATTATTCTTTCTTTTTTTTAAATTCAGCCATCTATCGTTGGAAGGAAACAAACTGATCAATATAAATGTCTCTACAACAGTAAAATATAAAAAGATTCGATAGTCTAAAGAAGGAAAGATCATTGTTAGCAATATCTTTTTTTCTTAAAGAAATCATTTTTAAAAAAAATGTAACAAAATTTTGCTTTTTAAGTGAAATGATCTGCGAAAACTAATTATTATTATTTTTTTTAAATTTGTAATTAGTTTACAGAATGTGACAACTTCCCGTTCATTTTTCTGTATTTGTATCATTTCCACGTCAATAATAAAGCATATTTCATAACTACTATTCGTTTTGGGTGATTCTAATTATACGAGAAATTCTTTGATTTTCGTTAGCTGCTGGTGTTTAAGCATCGGAGAAGTTCGAGTTGAGTCAGGCGGAAAATTCGTTTGAAACAAAAACAAAAAAGAAGATGCATAGCTATTAAGAGCATTAAAGATGAAGGCAAATATTTATTTAATAGTTTCCTTTTTTTGTTTTTAATGGCATTTTAAAAAATATATATATTTATATATATATATTTTGGAATTTCCAAATATTTATAGAGACAGATTTTAAATAATTTGGCAGAGAGATGGAGAAAATAAAAAAGAAGAACATAATCGGTTTTAATTTTAATTAAATCTTTTCTACTTCCCTCCTTTTTTATTTTATTTTATTTCATTAGTGTTGTACTGATAACCCTGTGTGGCAGAAATATCTCTCAAGTCACTGGCACGGCGAAGTAGCCGTTGATAACTTTGGTAAAGGCTTTACACGTTCAGATTTTTTTCCTTTCAAGAGAGTTTTTTTGCATACATTTACCGAGTTGCTCAATGGAAGACGTACGGGAAGTAAGACGATCAGCCCCAGATACCAGGCATTCTTCGCGTCGGTTATCTTTAATAAATCTTCTGCAACATAATGCTCAAAAAAAAAACAGCAAACGCTCGGCCAATAAGGAGTAGGTGGTAGCGACGTGATTGGCGGATACTTGACGGTAACCTTTGTTTTCGTTAATCTCATCTGGCTTCCGGCTCTCTCTCTCTCTAGCAGACTTTCTTGCAAAACATTTTCTGACTATAATAACCCCCTTCCTTTGCTATGCTCCAAAGTTGGCACCAAGCAACGCTTTTAAAGTCTTGGCTTAGATGTCTTCCAGCAGACGTCCTTTGTTGGGAACTAAGCAAGTCAACTAGAGATTCGTTTGTCCGTAAAACGTTTTTCCTCCTCATTTAAAGGATCAATCAGTCCGTTTGAGCTGTAACCCATTTCTTCTGTGGGCCCCCCTTTTTTTTAACTGTGTTTAATTAATAGTTTTTGGATGGAAACATGAGCATAAATTTCGGCATCCATTAATCGATACCTAATAGTAGCAAGAAATGCTACCTTATCTTCTCAGCGATTAAGCTGTGCTGCGACCCGGTATTTTATAAAGAGCCAATTTCTCAAGCTTGTCACTCATATATGCAGCGGTTTCTGACTGACAGCTAATTCTTTTGCCCACTCCCCTCTACTAAGGAATTCGACAGTTTTTAGATTATGTCGCAGTTCATAACGGATGTCTTCTGTGGATACAGCTACAAGCTATTTTTCTTTTTTTTTTTTAGGTTATTTTTTACGTTAAGTTAAACTTTCTTAAAGTGCAAATCGACAGTGAAACTTGCAGCTTCTCAGATTTTTCGCCAGCATTGAGAACTAGTTAAAGGTGCAAAATTCAACAAGACCTCCCACCATCAACAATGCTCAAGACAGGCAATTTTACCTCTTAATAACATCTATTACATTTGTATAAAATGGCAATTCATGACAAATCCATTCATTAGATCTGCATAAAGAAGAGTAGATCAACTGTAGTCGGGTATCAGAATAAATATCCGCTAAATATTCAAACTGCACACATTTTTATTTTTAAAAAAAAAAAAATTTTAAACATGTACTTTAATATGTTACCGTTTTTCACACTGTGTAGTACAGGGTTATACCATAAGTTGGACTGTTTTATGGTTTTATCATTATTTAAATTGCCCGATTATGTCGATAATTATAATTCTTAGATCAGTTTGAAGCGAAAAAAATTTTTAAAACGTGAGTATTTATTCTTAAGAATTCATTATTCCTTAGAAATTATATTTTTGCCGCTTGACCTGTTCAATTTTATTCTTTGTTTAATTTTTTCTTCCCTGTTTTTTTTTTTTGACAGGATCATTTTTCCATTGATTTTTGGCTGAATATTTATCTTTTTTTTGTTATTTTAAACTTTATGTTTTTTTGTTTTTTTCATGTTTTTAAATATTTTGCTAACTCAACCTGAGGAAGCATATTTTAGAAATAACCAAACCTAAGACGTGTTAAATTACCCGCCTTTTAAAATATTAGTTCCCTTTGGTGAAATAAAGGAGTTTGAGTAGGAATTACACTCAACTATTTCTTATTATGTCGGGTTTCCGTTCTCGGTTCCCGCGAGAGGATTTTCGGAACATTTCTGTCGTTGTTGTCACACACGCTGACGTCCAGAAGGGAGACAACTCTGGTGAACAAGCGCAGTGTCGAGGGGGGGGGTTGAACGCCAGGAAGCCTCGCCGATCCTGCGCCGCGAGAGGCCCGGCACTTCCGACTATGGCAGGTTAGTCCCCACTGAAGTTCTTCATTATTTTATTTCTTTCGATGTGGAAGGAGACCGACCGTACGTATCAGCTCGGAGTAGATTCAGGTGGCCGGCCGGAGAAGAAGAGCGGGGAGAAACCATGCCAAGAGGACCACCGCCAAAATGAGGCCGTCCCGACCGGAAGTCCACCACCGGACTACCGCGCCACTCAAATGTTTCTGTCACTCAAAAAAAAAAAAAAAAAAAAAAAAAAAAAAAAAAAAAAAACTGTAGCAGAAATCGAGCGAAGTTCTCTTTTATCGCCCAAACAGCTGAGGCAGAGGAGGAGGAGGAGGAGGAGAGGAGGAGAATTAGCGTCGGGTCAATTATAATTGTCGTGGGAAAACGAAGAAGCTAAAAAAAAAAATGAAAAATGAAAAATATTTGTTGTGCAATATTTGTGGATTATATGTTCGAATGGTTTTATGTTTATTTGTTTTTTTAATGGAAATAAGATGTCGGTAATGGTTGGACTGTTTTACAAAACAACAACAACAACAACAGATACAACAATAGCCGAGGACGTTTAACAGCCTTATATTGTCTGTCTAAATTGGATTTTATCGAAACACGTAGCCGGCGACATTAAGCTTCCATAAAGAGATGATTTTGATCGCTTTCTTTAATAAAAGCAATAGTTTTATCGGCAGTGGGTGGAAAACCACAATATCCCTGGAAAGGTAATTCTCATAAAATGGAACAGCAACAATTTTGTTTCAGAACAAAAAAAAAAAAAAAAAAGAAAAGGGGGGATAACTGTTTATTAGTAATTAAATCAAAGAACCGTAATTTAGACGAGTTCTACAGGGGGGGAATTCGTACGAGAGACATACTAAACATTTTAGTGAGGCGAAATATTGGGCGCGTGAAAGGAAGAAATGAATCGGAGCGTGAAGCCAGCCGAGTTTGTTTGTAGTTCTTGAGCATTGTCTGTTGTCCGTGGCGAACGGATAACACGTCCAGCTCTCTTGAGAGAGAGAGAGAGAGAGAGACAAAAAAAAGTCGGATTCATTAAAAACAACAACAAAACAACAACAGAATGCGTGGCCGTTCGTCGTACGCGGTTTTCCGTGATAACGAACAAAGGGTGTTTAGCACGCATATCCTTCGCCCGCCTCCTTAAACGCGCCAGTCATTGCCGTAAGTCTGCCTGAGAACCAGCAGATTATCGGCCGTGGTCGCGAGAAAGGAAAAGAACTGATTATTATCGAAACGACAAATTAAGAGCCTAAGAATTGTATTCGTTTGTTGGATGCCGGGTGATGGGGGATGGGGGGGGAGGGGAGAGAATAGGTTAGAACAACCAGCTAGCATTAAAGAGCTGATCTAGGGTCCCGTGCCCTTAATTATTAATTGTAAAAATCGTGAAAAATGGCGACGAAACTGACCCGTTATAAAGCTCTGTATGTGTGTGTTTCCTGTGGTCATTCCCGTTTCTTCCTAGGGACAAAAAACTGAAGAGTTTCTGGAGAGACTTAGGGTGGTATGCTATTGAAATGAATGTCGTTTAGCTTCAGTTTCCAAGTGACCGTGAAGATGCTTACCTCGATAACGCGGCTGGCACACGATTGACTGACCCGCGTATCGGGTTGGGATGGACAGACCAGCAGAAGGATCGCAAGAAGAATGTGACTCTCACTGCATTGTTCTCCAATGCAAACAGATTCCAAAACAACAGGAATCGGCACAATTGTAAAGCTAATTCAATGACTTGTGAAGTATATTGTATTTATTTTGCAATGTTTCGGGAAGAATACTGACCGAAAAAAAAGAAAAGATTTTTTTAAATGTATACCGGTATTTATGGTTATTTTTCTTTGCTAGTAGTCGTGAATTTTGTAGTAAATTTCAAAATGATAGCATACACACCTTACCAATTAATAGAAATACGGTGATTATTTACGTGTACACTTTTCTGAACAACTTACAGATGTTCGTGATTATCATGGATGAAATCGCGTTGCCACATACGGAAACCCACGTGGTGTTGTACATCGACGTCAACAAGGGAAACAACCCTGGTGGAGAAGCGTACTGCTGCGGTTGACCGTTAGGGGAAGCGTGACCAATCCTGCAGCACTTGAAACCCGACACTTCCAACTTTAGCAGGGAAATCCCACCTAGAAATATTAATTTTCAGGTGAAAAAACCGGAATACCATGAAAATCCATGGGGCTGGGGGGTGGGGGAGGAGAAGAGCAACAAGTATCCACGCCGAAAAGGTTTACTAAATTGAGCCGTTCTCCACAAGAAGCGAACTCGGCTTTCAGCCATGACAGTCCAGTAGGCTAAGTGCACAAGTTAACTTCCATTTTATTCTAGGGTTATTTAATCGGCGCAGTATTCGGAGAGGAAAAAAAAAAGAATAAGCACTCGCTACCAAGCAATGACATCTCGAAAACTACATCTCAGCGAACCGTGGCCTTAGATGCGTAATTTAATTCAATGATTCTCACCCACACCACGACGCCTCACCTCCGAAACGTTTGGCCGATCAAACGGGTTTAGCGAGGAATGCTTAGGTGTTGTTCGAAACTCCGGCCCGCAAGTGGGTTTCGGCGGCTCGAAGCTTCACGCCGTGAGCTGGCCAAACTGCCGCGTGTCACAAGTGGCACTACTTCTTAATCAGACTGGCCCGGCCGGAGTGCCAGCGACGAGCTTTCCGCGCGAGTCGTTTTTGATCCCTTGACCGGGTCTGCATCATATGAAGAAACAAGAAAACCTTCAACGACATCCGCGGATTGCGCGTTTTCTACCTTGAACTGGTTCTTTGGCGGTCTGTTTTTTTTTTATTATTATTATTATTACCATCATCGGCATCGAGAGAGTTAAAGTTGTTAACTGCTTTTAAAATTTAGTAAAAACAACAACAACAACACGAACGAAATGGAGAAAACGACGTTCCAGTGATTTTCCTCCACCGGACAGACAAGACCGCGGCAATCGATGCCGTCCCTGAAATCACGGAGAAGGTGTTTCGTGGTCAGCTCTCGAACTGCCAGAGTTGGTGTATCACTGGTTGATTTATCATCCGGTTGCTTCACAGCAATCCATCAAATTTGGTCCAGTGTACTTAATACGGCGGCTCACTATTACTGATGAAGATGTGTAGCTTGCTAATCTTGGCGGTCAAGATCAAAAGCCCAGGATCCCGCTTAGCGTTGATGATGGGATTCCTTTTCAACGTCGTTTCGTCTCTAGTTACAGATCTGCGAAATTTATAATGAGCTGGTTTTTCTTTAGAGCAAAACAATTTCACTTAAAAACTTTTTCGCTTCTTTATTCCTTCCTTTTTTTAAAAAAAAAAATCTTTTGAATATATTTATTAGCGATGAAAGCAGAGCCTCGCTTCTAAAACGACGATTATTAACCCATCAACGACTCATTTTGAAAGCAACTTTTAGTTTCTTAACGTATAATAAAACGAAGTCGAACGAAATAGAACTGTGATAATTATTTAATGCAGACAGGCTCAACGAGAAGCCAGATTTTTTAATTTGTCCTATATATATATATATTAGAGTGTTTTAAAAAGTAAAGGCAATTCATAAATAAAACGAGTGGCCGGGGACCATTTATCGACCTCCATCACTTCTCTACGTGGTCCCTCGTGTTTTGCAGCACACGTAGACCAACCACTCGCGGGTTGTTTCATAGCATTTCGTTAGAAGCTGTTTGGTTGCTGCCTGAGTCACAGTCGCACGGACCTCATGATCACTGACGAATCTTCGACTAACGGAGAGCGTCTTCCAAGAATCCGAAGAGGCGAAAATTAGGCGTGGGCCGGATCCGAGCTGTAAGGATGGCGTGGCAGGGGTTCGAAGTCCCAGCAGCGAGTCGCCCGAGCTTCATCCGCACTTTAAAACCATTCCATCCACTCGCACACTTTTCTCTGCGCCATACGGTTTTCCCCCACCCTCCGGTAGGTTTCAGTCGGCGGAACCCCTTCGGCTCGCAGAAAACAAATCAATTACATACAGATCCCTGCTCTTCTCTGGCGTACACTGGCAAACGAGCGGCCATTGTTGTTCTCGCTCACTAGCGCCACCAACGCACAACGCGTGAACGAGGGTTGCGCTCTCCAGCACTCGTTCGTCAGTGCTGTTCGCCATCTACCGGTTTGTCTCACGTAGAAAAGCGCTGCCTTTGTTTTCTGAAACAATCTGATGCCCTCATCTCCTAACGTTTCTCAGGTATTTTGAAACTCGATCTTCTCTCTTTTTTTTTTAAATAATACGTTTACTGATTTTCCTGAGATGTATTCTAGCGCTTAGTCCGAGAAATAACATTATTACATCGTTTATTTATTCAGAACGAAGAATTAGCGTCAAAACAACAAGCTGAAAACCTAAGAATGCTATTTATTTATTTAATGTAAGGTATTATTTGGGCAGTCAGCTAACACAGAGACGTATTTTAACGTCCTGTGGCGCAGACATTTACTTATTTGTCAGGACGGCACAAAATGACAATGAGCCCGTACAGTTAGATTCTAATTAAGAATTACACTTGTGAAAGCATTTTAATAGCTGCATGATCTTCTAACATTACGTTATTCTAATAATAAAATACTGCACTCTTTTGAACACAAAAGAAACCCCATTTAGAATGTTAGATCTCTTGGAACCAGGAAACAAGAAAGGATAATTATAAATCGATAAATTATCACGTCATAATCTTCAAATATACCTTTCAATAGATCGTTTGATTTCAGAGATTGTTCTCTGTTCTGAAGTCACGCTGGAAGCTGTAAGTACGTCATTTGCAGATTCAGCTGCTTTGTACTACAGCGTTAACAATTTTAGGAAATGGGAGAATGCGACTGAATAATTGAAGATGAAACTGCCGAGTTGTATATATATGCTGTGCGTGCTTCTGTTATTGGATGTTGTGCATTTGAGGCATGTTTACGCGTATAGGTGTATGAGCGAGTGTGTGTGTGTGTGTGTGTGTGTGGTGTGTGTGTGTGTGGTGTGTGTGTGTGTGTGTGTGTGTGTGTGTGTGTAGCATCCATCGCAAGATCCCCTGACATCAGTGAACAAACATTTAAAGGTTTTATCCGTATCTCTCTCTTTCCCATCCTCAACCTATCAACGTGGAATAACATTTAGAAATAGTTCTTTCCTCCTATAGCTAATTAGACCTCAACACGACAATAAGGAAACGGAAAGGGAGTTTTAATACGAAATAATCATTTAGGGAAACACTGATCCGATAATAAACGTATTTAATTTATTCGACTAAAATCGTTTTCTTGACATTCGCCGACAGCTTTTCAGAGACGTCATCAATGCTGCGGTCAGAAGAACAGAGAAAACCGCCGTACACGTCATAGTTGTGCATTGTGCTGTTTATGAAAACACTGCCTTCCTTACTATAACTTCAAAAAGGGGTTTTAAAAAAACAATATAACGCTCTTTAAAGTGTTGATATAAGGATATCTTGTTAATTAATTTGTACGTAAAATGTAATAATTTGTAATTCATAATTTTAGCTTTAAAATCGTACAATGGACAGTGTGGTGTACGCCAGAACTAACTGCTCGGTGTTTTTCTCCTTTAAGAAAACAGTTACATTACTACATTTATTTACGAAGAACTTCTCTCAGTGCCCGCAGGAACTCAAAACAGCTTCTGTTCGGTCTTTATTTTCAGACATGCCCCTCCTCTCGTTTCCTGGCCCATGAAGGCAACCATCTGTAGATGCTGCAGCACGTGGTACCCCTTTTTTCCGGCGGCCATCGTCATATTTCAATGCCATTTCTCACTCCTATGATGATATTAGGTCACGCGGCTGATGGTAGGTGTACGAGGTATGGCCTCGGGGCGCTTCCACTTCCGCAATCAGTGTTTAAATATTAACGTTGCTCTTGTTATGTGTTTTTTTTCCTCGGTCTTGGTGGATGCGGCCTCTTTTCATAAATCAGTTTTTCTAAAGGGATGCGATACCGTGTCGTAAGACACGGCACACATTATAGTAAATGCCAGTTTCTCCAGAGGGTGCGCGCGGCTACATTTCTAAACACTTGTATCGCAGACATGCGTTTTACAACGCAGCTGTGCAAATAAAATGGCTTTATTTACAGTGATTTGTATTCTTTGCATACATTATCTGTTTTCAAAGGTCTTATAACGAAAAATAAAAGTAACACCTTAAACTTTCTAATTTAAAAGCTTTTAATTAACTTTTTCTTACGTAAAAGATTAAGTGGTAATTTAAAAGTAAGGTGGTTCATCAGATATGGATGATCAAGCGTAAATATTCCTTATATAGCCAACCGACGCACCTGACCCCGGATTACGCGCCCCCTACCGTATTTTCTTTAGACTCGTTGACAAACGGTTTTCACTAAGTTCATCGTAGTCGGTTGGCATCAAAAAGCTTTATTGAAATTACAGGGATGTGGTAAACGCTATACAGATGACGATCCCGCAGTTCCCAATCAGATGATGTGGTTGCATTTCCTATAATGAGACCTGTGCTGGAAAAAAAAATCCAATGCTTCTTATCTTTTATTACCGCGATAAAAGACCCGGATTTACTCGACAGAGGCGATGAAAGTTGGTAGCTAGTGCCATGGAAGTGAGGTTTATTGAGTATTTATGTCAGTATTTTTTCCTTAATGTAAAGCAGACAAAACTGCTCTTTATTACAACCAAGTTTCTGCCAAGACTAAGTTAACGTTAAAAAAATCTTTGATTAAGGGCGCGGATTGTTAAATTCCACATTCGACGGCCGAATATACATAGAACCGACCTAGCTGCACCACACACACACATCTCTCCAAACACCTGCAGATATAATTTTGTAGGAAATGAAATCTGTTTACGACACTACACCTGGCTTCGCCCAAAAATGGAAATGGGGAATGTTGTTCCGCACCTAAATATATTAACTGGCATGGTTGGCGGAAGGTCTTAAAAAGTGGAAAGGCAAATTTTCTTTGAAATCCGCCCACACGCCGCCGAGGTTAATGTTGGGAAAGTCGTATTAGCTGAAATTTAATCGGACTTTCGAGTTAAAATTTGAAAAGTGAGACTTGGTGGTAAAGCAGCTTAACTGTCCGGCAAAAATCCAGACCTCTGGTCTCGCTTTTACTAGAAAGTAAAGGGGGCTGCAGGCGTCCCTCTTCCCTCACCCGGTTCCGTCAGCTTTGAGTGTCGTATTAAATATAATTTTAAGCTGCGACTAATTTTGAACCAGATAAAATACGCTTAGAAAGAGCGAGAGGATTTACTTTTCGCCAATCTTATTTTCATTAGTTTTTTTTTCTCAAATAAATATGATTGCATTATGTATGTTTTCTAAAAGCACAGACTTATACCTCTTATAGCACCACCTCTTATAGCACCACCTCTTATAGCACCACCTCTTATAGCACCACCTCTTATAGCACCATCTCTTATAGCACCACCTCTTATAGCACGACCTCTTATAGCACCACCTCTTATAGCACGACCTCTTATAGCACGACCTCTTATAGCACCACCTCTTATAGCACCACCTCATAGCACCATCTCTTAAAGCACCACCTCTTATAGCACGACCTCTTATAGCACCACCTCTTATAGCACCACCTCTTAAAGCACCACCTCTTATAGCACGACCTCTTATAGCACGACCTCTTATAGCACGACCTCTTATAGCACCACCTCTTATAGCACCACCTCATAGCACCATCTCTTAAAGCACCACCTCTTATAGCACGACCTCTTATAGCACCACCTCTTATAGCACCACCTCTTAAAGCACCACCTCTTATAGCACCACCTCTTATAGCACCACCTCTTATAGCACGACCTCTTATAGCACCACTTCTTATAGCACCACCTCATAGCACCATCTCTTATAGCACCGCCTCTTAAAGCACCACCTCTTATAGCACGACCTCTTATAGCACCATCTCTTATAGCACGACCTCTTATAGCACCACCTCTTATAGCACCACCTCATAGCACCATCTCTTATAGCACCGCCTCTTAAAGCACCACCTCTTATAGCACGACCTCTTATAGCACCACCTCTTATAGCACCACCTCTTATAGGGCTGTTTCCTTATAACGCTCTTTATCATGGAGGAAAACCCCTAGTTGTTATAACGACCTCATATAACGCTCCGTTTACCAAGAACGCTTCCTGAGCCCTATTAGAGGTATACAAGCGTTAAATTCTCTTTAATCACGTAATTGTTGTTTTTAAATTTATTTTCTTTTAAATTTTAATACATTTAGATAAGTATGTTTATTTCCTCGAAGTGAAGTCGTATGACAAAGAATTTTCGCATAGTCTCTTGGAATTCTTCCCTGCTAGAATTTTAAATATGTTAACGATCAAATTTTTTTTTGCACTTGTTATCTAATTCTTTAGAAACAATAATTAGTTACAATGTTTCAGCTCTTAAATCTTTCCACAAAGGTAAAATGTTAGCGCTACACGCTGTAATTAGCGGTGTTTTCGATCAATGGGATCATCATCAGGTGTGGATCGTATGAAGAAAACATGAGTTTATATACACAAACGAAATTCAGAGTCCAGCGAGTTCCCCAAGACCAGAGTATCTTTGAGGCCTAAAATAAGGGTCACAGTTTTCTAGCCAGTTTTAAAGGTCAAGAAATCCCCTTGGGGTAGAGCAGCAGATGGAAACTTTGGAATTGTTTGTTGGGGGTTACATTGGAATTTAACAATGTAGAGAGCTTCTGTTGCTCGCTACAATCCACCAAGTGAAGGGGTTTGAGGAAAGGTGTCGCGCGGGTCCCGACTGTTCTGTGAGTTCTTCGTATATACACGTTTCACATGTTGTCCAGGACGGTACTCCTCCGTCGTATGTCTAATCAATCTTATTATTGGCGAAACATTGCACAATTTCCAACTTCGCTCATAAAAACACGAAGAACTCACAGAACAGTCAGAACCCGCACGACACCTTTCCTCACACTCCTTCGTTTGGAGGATTGTAACAACCGCCCACACTTGGAAAATCAGAAGAGCAACCGAAGCCATTTACACTGCTAAATTCCGTTCTACAAGGAATTCGAAAGTTTCCATCTGCTGCCACACCCAAAAATAATATCCTGACCTTTAAAACTCGTTGGACGTTGGACCTAGTATTTTGTATATAAATCTACGTTTTGCTCAACACCTTATAATAATCTCGCTGATCGAAAACTTTGGTTCGAACTGCCAACCGTTGCCTTTTACGCGTCTATAATAAATTTGCCTGATTGTTTATTTTAAATATTTTCTTTGAATGTTTTCAGGTTTCTTGTTTGTCCTGATGTACTTACATGCAACAGCATGAATAGAATATCGCTGCTTCATCCATCAACATAAACACTTTATCGCTGCAACATCAACCAAACAAAACGCCACTATATTGCACCGGTCAGACCCCAATCAACCTTTAGGTTTTGAAATGTTTATGCGTACGAATATTTAAAGTGGTAATATAATGGAAAATATTGCGTCTTAAATTCCTGAAACTCGATCTAATAAACATGAAGATAGAAAGACGAAGAATCAAAATCAGCTTTAGGGAAAGCTTTATACTTTTTACCATGTTAACTTTGCTTCAGTTATCGATCTTATTTGTCACAATTTTCCCTGTAATTGGAAATGTTCTTGTAGAGAGAAAAAAAGTTTGAAAATCTATTTTTCTTTCTTTTCTTTTAAAAGTTCGAGTTTTTATTTGTCATAAATGACTACGCGATTTGTCGTTCAATCATTCAATATCTATTTCACATTTATTTATTTATCTCGATAAGAGTGATTACCTAATTCATTTTATCTTTTCCTAAAGGCTTGATTACCTGTAACAACAAAGTTTTCAACATCTGTGACAGAATGATCTGTATACGTTCGCGGTCATAATTGTCCACCCACCGAAGAAATATCTCATACTTATTACATAACCGGCGTATTAGAACATATAGTTATAAGTTCATATGGAGAAAGCTGTCGAGGTGTTTGAAAAGGTGGTAGTCTGAGGGAGAAAGGTCAGGTGAATAGGTGAGGGAGAAGTTCATACCCCAGCGTGTTCAGTTTCTGAAGAGTCACTTTTGCAATATGAGGACAACTATTGTCATAGAGCAAGATTGGGTCTCGTCGATTCATCAATGCTAGCTGTCGTCAGTAGAGTTTCTGATGAACAATGTTTAATTCATGACAGTACCTTTCAACTGTGATGGTTTTGCCAGGTTGCAAGAAGTTATAGTGGATGACACCAGTTGCAGTCCACCAGACAGTGACCATGACCTTCTTTGGGTGGAGGCTGGGTTTTGGAATGTGGTTAGGCGCCTTGTCTCTGTCGAGCCACTGTGCTGATGGTTTGCGATTGTCATAAAGGAACCATTTTCATCACATATAATAATTCAGTCAAGAAATGCGTCGTTTTTGTTTCTTATGACAAGGGAAGAGCAGATCTTCAATTGACGATGTTTCTGCTGTTCATTCAACTCGTGAGGCACCCACCTGTCAAGCCTTTTCACCTTGTCGATTGCATCACGATGCCTGGAAACTGTTTCAGTGCTTACGTCAAGCCCCCCCCAGTAATTTCTCGCAGTGTTTTTCTTGGATCGGCTTCAACTGAGGCTTTTAAACGGTCGTCATCACAGCTGGAAGGACGTCCGCTACCTTCCTTATCTTCGAGGCTCACATCTCCTGATCGAAACTTTGCAAACCATCGTTGTACTGTGCACTCATTTGCTGTGTCTTCGCCCCATGCTGGCCTAATGTCACGAGTCGCCTCGCTCGCTTTGTGGCCTGGTTTGAACTCATGAAGCAAAATGGCACAAAAAACCTTTCTATCCACGCTTCACTCAGAACCCTGTAACAAATATCCAATTTATGTTTTTTAAAAAGGTAGGTTTTGCATAATGTATGTCAAAGCTCACGCTACAAAACGACATATAACTTATCTACATACACCAACACAAGTATGCAAAAGATGAACCCCAAATTAACATGATATAAAAACCGACAAAACGATTGTAACGACCTAATAGATTCTTAAAAATAAGGATCAGTGGTAGATTACCAAAGAGCCAAAGATGAGATCACAAGATCGAATCCCGGTCGAGGCCGACTCGGTTTGCATGATGTTGTTTCTTCTCGCCCTTCTTACACGGTCGTCCACCCGGATTTAAAAATAGGGTTCTAGGGAACATGTGATAAAGGTTTTGTGGCTGAACTCTTGGTTGGCTCGTACTTTGAACACTCTTCAAGAGCCTCTTCCTTCCACAAGTCACGCCTAGATAATCTGCTTGGTCGCCAAATTTTAGTCCCTAGACCTCGAACATCAATTAGGGGTTCGATAATAGGAGACAAAAAATTACAAAACGTGAGAACTCGTAGAATGGAGTCTCTGAAAAAGTTTTGGCAGTCACGTTCTGGTAGAAGATGGTCACACAATCTGGCCACGACTTCTTTCAATGAGACGTTTATCTCTTATATCGCGAGAGAATTCCGCACCGTGAAGTAGTTCCTACTGGGTAAGCAAAAGAAGGGGGTTCTCCACAGACTTCTCCAAACTCTTCAAACAACGACCGGATCTCGAAACATGGCGACCCTTCAGCGGAAACCTACTAGATGGGGGAGAAAAAAGAATCATCTTTAATTCCCTTAATGACTGACAGAAAGACCGATGAGAACACCTGTATGTGGCAGTCAGAATAAAACATTCGCCATATTTCATGTTTGATTGACCGTAAATGCCACCCAAGGATGATGTTTTAGTTTCTCGTGGTAGACATGAAAGATGAATTAAGGGATCGCTTCGCTTTTAACGCCAGTTTGTTTCGTGCGGTACGATATTTTGATTTTTTACCATCATCTTCATCGAAAAACTATACTTCTTCTGACATCCGGAACTGCGGTCTTCTAAAAGAGTGGCGCTCGCTGCAGAAAACGTCATATTTGTATTTATTTACACGGCCGTCTTGTTTAATTTTACGTAAATATACGTAACTATCAAGTAAAGACAGAGTTAATTGGTGGTTGTTTACGTTAGCCATCGAAGATGATGCCATCCATTGCTTTTTCTCGATGTCCAAACAATTGTTAGCGATACAGCGGTGTTCCTGCCCGACTACTAGCGACCGGTGACTGAGGCTGTCGCTGATGGGATGGTAAGTATATCTGACGGTTTGACTCTTTCTCGAGACATATTTTAAAGAGAAAGAACCCAGGAAATGGAACCATCTTCTGAAATCAAGAAAAGGCAGAAAGTAACTGAAATAAGCCTCGCGAATAATGAGTTGATGATTCAATCCGCTCGATAATAATGGAGAGTAAAATCTATAAAAAGTACGACAATAATTAATTGAAGATTATAAAAACTAAAGGTAGATCAACACACAAAAAAATAACGGAATGAGAATATAATGAACAAAAAAATGGAAAACATTCGAGATCGATAGCTGGTTGTAATTTTCATAATAAATAAATCAGACAGGTAAAATCTGAAACAAGAAGAAGAGTTCGGTCCTGATTACGGTCGAAAGTTAATGGCTAAAGTGCGAAAAGGCATCGGATAGGATAAGAAATGTATCGGAGATCCCGCTGTCCAGACGAGCATGATGGATAGGTGATGGATGATCGTTGGTACAGCGGTGTTTTGACACGGAAAATAATATGCCAGAAGGGTTAATGTTTTTCGGACGATGGCAAATTTAGCTTCGGTCTATTTCTAAAATGAGGAATCTATGGACGCTTCTGAGCGTGCGAACGTCATCAGATCTCTCACGCGCTAAGGTGCGTGGCGATCGAATAACAATCGGAGCGAGAATTATTTTTAGTTTTTAATCTGTTTTCTTTTTTTTTTAATCTTCAGCAGCTAAGGTCACATGATGATCTTTTCGACGTGTGTGTGTGTGTGTGTGTGTGTGTGTGTGTGTGTGTGTGCAGCTAAAGCAGAGTTTTAGGAACTGTTACCTGGACACGAGGCTAGCTAAACTTGTATAGTTTAGAGGGTGGGGTATAGACTAATGAAGACAGACACGCAATCGTGAGGTAGCGCACTGAAGCGTTGGAAAACAGTTTCAGAAGTCGCTTAACTGTCGGGTTTAAGACCAAACCAAGCGCGACGTCGTGGCACGTGAAGGACGGATGGTTCTCGGAACCTACTCCAATAACGACGATATACGCACTGGTCACCGAAAAGTTGACTACCAATAAGATGGGATTCCCCCCCCCCCAATTCTCTGTTTCTTACTCGAAGCATTGCTAAGGAGGGGCCGGAGGGGTCGCCAGGATTTTGATAAATAAAACGACTTTATTATTACCTGCGATCTTCGAGCTGCTCACTTAATTAATCATTTAAATAAATAAATAAATATATATATATATATAGATGTGATTTATCCTTGGCTAAATTTTTTACAGTTCACATATCCGTTCAAAATAATTGAAACTCCCAAGCGAGTCTCTCTTTCCTCAAACGTCCACATCGATTAGCTTTTGTCTGCGAATAAAGACGGGTTGGCTTCGATTCTTTCATTTACTTCGCCGCGGGCGATATCTGTTGTCAAGGAGCGTCTGCCACGAGGACCACGACTTGTCTGGTAACCCGGAGTCGGGAAATTTGTTTCTGATCGTCCGCGCCGAGTTACAAAGCTGCGAACCCTCTGAAAGGGCCAGGCGCTTGAAGAGGCGTTGTTTCCAAGATCCCCTCCAACCAGCCGCCCGCCGCCCCCCCCCCCCCCCCGAGGCGTAATTGATCATGTGGCAATGGTCTGGTGCCAACGCCAGATTTTTCATTCTCCGCGTCCACTGCCGTCTGGCAAAACTGACCATTACGGGCGACGGTCCGCGCGGATCGAGCGAGCGCACCAGCTGACTGCTGCTCTCTCTCTCTCGAGCAGCCTCCCGGAGTCGAGTGGACGAACAGGCGCTTTAGTCTCACAAACCGTACGGATCCATGGGAAAATATCAAGAATCTAGTTTATACGTGGAATTAAAAATGCATATCAAGCGATTGTGCAAGTAGCATAAGTCATATTTTAATTTAATATTTGCCCTTGCCAGATTAAAATTTGGATATTTGTAAAAAAACATTTAAAAATAAAAGGGAGTTAACTGGTTATATTTTACACCATCCTCCGCATCAAAGTTTTATACTTTATTTAGCTGAGTCTTTTTTGTTTCTTCCATTAACTATTCGATGGTGATAGTCCATTAATTATTCGAGGATGGTAATAACCAATTAATTATTCGAGAATGATAATAACCCATTAATTATTTGATGGTGATGGTCCATTGATTATTCGAGGATGATAATAACCCATTAATTATTCGATGGTGATGGTCCATTAATTATTCGAGGATGATAACAACCCATTAATTATTCGATGGTGATAGTCCATTAATTATTCGATGATGATAATAACCCATTAATTATTCGACGGTGATGGTCCATTAATTATTTGAGGGTGGTAATAACCAATTAATTATTCGAGAGTGATAATAACCCATTAATTATTTGATGGTGATGGTCCATTGATTATTCGAGGATGATAACCCATTAATTATTCAAGGATGATAGCCCGTTAATTATTCGAGCATGGTAGGCCATTAATTATTCGAGGATGGTAACCCATTAATTCCTACTGTTACGTTTCATTTTTTAAAAATTTCAATTAACAGATAAAAACCATAACCATAACCGGAAAAAGATATGCAAGCTAATATATATCTGAATTGTGTATTTTATTTATTTACTCGTATTTGGTAATGCGTAACATGGCTATCAAACTGGAACGATGCCAGATATTCCGAAAAGATGCAGTTGAACAATTTGGTTTAAATGTCCATTTACCGACAGCCACGTTTATCGTAAGCTAATCGTTATCATCCGCGCCATCATCAAGCAGGTCGTCTTGTTGGACAGTCGTGGAAAGTATACCAGAGCCAGGACAAGTCAACAGTAGGTATACTTAAAAACTAACCCCGACCCGACCTGAAACAAAAGCTAAAGATTCCAGGTTCGGGGATGCTCGGCGTAACAACCTAAAGGATGCGGTACTTGTGGCTGCTCGGAACGGCTACGTGTATTCGAGGCTATGGAAGAAGCAACTCATCGAATCGGATTTCTGAGGGCAAAACCCCTGCTGGCTGGTTCTCCGGTCAGACGCCGAACGGTTCGAATCCATCGGCATCTCTCCGGGCCGGTACCAGCTTAAAGGGATAGAATCAAACAACGTTTATCTCCGTCTCCCCCCCCCTGAATCTCCGGCCGTCGGCCCAACCGCTCTCTTGCTATCGATCTGGAAATTTCGAATAAATCTTCGCAACCCATTAAATCTTTACCCATGAGCTGCCTGGTCGGACTAGACTGGGGGAAGACTAATAGGTTTGGTGGATTGAACACACACATAAATAAAAACCCCGTTTGTGTAAACTAAGCTGCGGACGAGCTTAAAAAGTGTTTCAGTCATTTGAGTTCCAGCTTAACACCGAGAAGAAAATCAAGGGCAGTTAACTCTTTAAAAATAGAACCTAGAAGGATATTGCAAAGCTACCGCCTAAACTCTTCTCTGGCGCTGAAATTTGCTGAATATTTCTCTTTCGCCTTTCTCCCCTCTCGGAAATACAGAGGAGGAAAGTGGATCGACGTTATCGTCTCTCTCTCTCTCTTTTTTTTAATATTAACTCTTTTCCAGGCGGCCGGCCAGCTTTGCTAGGTCGGGACAAACACGACTGTTCTTTACGCTGGTCGATAACGATTTTTCCACAAAATTCCCACACGCGCGAGCAATACTCCGATCTGGCATCAAACCGACTTAAAAAAAAAAAAAAAACCTGATTGCTATCGTAAATACCCAAAGCAAGATACATGGGTTCACAAATTTACATTTGCATGGTTGTCTTGGTTACCTCGAGAGCTTTAGCGAATATGTAAATCATTCAGGTACTCTCCTCGTTTTAATTATTTATCAGAAGCGAGAAATTCTCTCTTTTTTTTTTTTTTGTTTAATTTTTACTTTGAAGACAGCACTCGAGTGGATACTGCAGGCTTTCGCTTCTTTTATTTTGAATGCATCTTCTTATTTTTATGCAAACCACAAAATTGTACGTGTTCACCCCAAAAACCTAGAAACTGATACAGGTAACAACATATCGTCGCGTCTCGTGTTCTGATCCGGGATGCATTCCAAATCTGAAGGCGTCTGACGAAAAACAAGAAAGTTATAGTCTGGAAGAAAAGTCTTAGAGGATACAGATCAAACGTGGTGACATACTTCCAACACTTATGTCCGTTGTCTGAATATCGACTTACGAGTCAACTGGATATTTAGATGAAGATACCACCAGGTCGGTGAAGTCGGATCGTGTGACTCATCGACTCGACGGAAGAACCGGGCTCACGCGTCGTTTAAACGACGTCAAATACAAGAGAAAATTCGCCGTAGATGTCGCATTAAAAAAGACCGGCCGAAGTCGGAAGTGACGTGCCTTGATGACTCTTCAGCGGGTAACCGCATCGCCATCCATCCCTCGCCGAAGAGACAACTGAGTTGAGTAAGAAGAGAAAATTGTCCGTTCCTTAATGGTGAGGAAAGCAATGACACAAATCCATCTGTCTTTTAATGGCTGCCATAATTTTAAAAAAAAAAACATCTAAAGGCGGTGCATAGATGAGAATAAATATGATAGTGCGTTTAACTTACACAAGAGACTGGTTGTTTGGCTTTCAGGTAATCCGTTAATAAATCAACAACGGAGTACTTCCGACTGCTTACCGTGGCCAACGGTTAAAATCAAGTTTTAAATTGAAACATTGGAAGGTATCGTTAAAAAAATGGGGGGGGGCTAATTCCAATAATTAGCTTTAAAACATAGTTTTTAAATATCCCCTTTTTGGTGTTCAAATCATTAACACACATACTGTAGTTTAAAAGGGTTCAAAATAGTCTCGAAAATAATATGGTATGTGGAAGCTGTCTCGTTACTTCATTACCCCATAGTCAGTGTCGGACAACATCTTAAGAACGAAGGCAGAACAGACATAAACGGACGTGTGAAATATGTATAAATAAGCAAATCAGCATCGACACTACACCGAGAGAAAATCATCTTTTGTTGTTGTTTACTTCCGGTTCACATGTACATCAACCTGATCGGTAGAAAATATTTAACATGCTTTCGCTTTTCTTACATCATGACGGAATTTTACGGCCAAAAAATAGCTGAAGAATGTCAACGTCAACTGCTTATACTTGTGATTTTTTTTTTCTTTTCGGAGAACCGAAAGGATACGGTAAACTAATGCGTAACGTCTTTAGCACCATTCTACAGTGGGTTAAGGGGGCTATTTTGAGTCTCACGAGACGCAAATCGGATCGTAAAGGTGCTAAAGAAGAAACTCCCTTGTCACGAGATTCGGAGAATCTAAAGAAGCAAAACGGTTTGTTGTACAGACTCTGGAAGCTGTTCGAAAGACACCGAAAAACATGATGCTTGAAAAGATTAAAAAAAAAAAAAATTCAACTATCTGTCCGAAATACACTGGCGAAATTTTAAAGGATTTATAAAACCTACCGATCTCTGTGAAAACTGTTCAAAGATGGGTCTTTGATTTCGAATTAATGGGATGTGTTTCCAGAGAAAAGCTCTTTGTTTCCTTGATGAATCAAAGGGCCCAACTTCAGCTCATCGATGGTCATCTCCATTGGACCCAGGAAATGTGGATCGGAGTTCTCAGGTCCAGTAAATTACAAATCCAGAGGTTTGGATTGCAAATTCAGTAAAGCATTCCATCCAAAGTGTGCCAAACCAATGATCAAGGATGAGCGCTGGTATTTTATGGTAGGGGGTTGTTTTTCTCGAAAAGAAATAGGCCTTTTTCATCGTGTCTAGTGTCTAGGGAATTATTGATTCGTTTGTTTACCTAGACTTTTTGACCGATAGGCTAGCACCATATTCTGAGGGCTGCTTCCCCAACAACTGGATTTTCGAACATGATAGAGATTTGAGACATTCGACCTACATCATCGAGCAGCATCTCAGACCACAAATTTCCAGGTCTAAAGTGGCCGGCTCAGAGCCCTGATTTGACTCCATCAGAGAATCTATGGAGCGACATATACAAGGCTAGTAAGATGAAAAAGACCAGAAATCAGGGTCAATTATTTCCGAATTATTCAGTCGACTCCGGCCGATATTTGCATAGACTGATGATGTATATTCGTCTCGTGGACTCCACGCCCAAGCACCGCCTGGCTGTAGTAACTGGCGTTCATGGCCGGGCCATCAAACACTAATCCGTCCTTCAGCTGCTTATCTCGTGTCACCTCTAAAAATTGGGGGTTTGTGTCAACATTCGAATGCTTGATTCGTCCTTAAACTTTTTTTCGCTATATAATCCCGTCCTAATGTAAGGAAAGCGAGCGTTTGGAGAATATTTACTATCGATCATGTTGCTGCACGTGTCAATCGGAAGAACAAGGAATGGCTTCTTCTCTCGGTGTGATGCCGATGCTGAAATGTTTATCTATACCTATTTTACATGTCCGTTTATGTTTGTTCTGCCATTGTTCTCAAACTTTTGTCAGCCCCTGTATATTTATACTTTAATTCCACGTGTCAGGAAAGAAATATAAAGACTATTTTTTTGCCAAATTAGCCCCTGGATTTCATCACAAAATGTTAATTAGGAAATGACTTGCAATTTTTACCAGCGCCCTACGGAGTCAAAAGTCACAAGGTGATTAACATAATGAGTGATGTGATGTATGAAGCAAGCTAGAAAATGCATGTAGCTGGTAATTTGTCTGCGTACGCTTGAAACGACTCGTATGATTACCCCATCAGCATCACCACCAGAGATGCTCAATGAGCGAGAGGTCGGAAGACGCAACTAAATGGCCTATTGTTGATCTGAAGGAACACGGTGGTAAAGTCTTATCCCGTGAGTCATGACGTTGTTGTTTTCGAGTACGAACCACGGTGCCTTGTCGTTGATGAAGAGGCACAACTGTCGCTCTTATACTTTCGTCAAGGTGCCTCTGACCAATCAGGCAGCCTGAAACAATTAGCATGAGAGCCCTTCGGTCGGTCTCGGTACCTATCTTCACCACTACACTGCTTCCTTCCACCATTTATACACCTAACCTGCCATCAGTAACACGCAGAGAATCTTTCCCAGGCTAATCGCGCATTGAGATGACGACTTCTTAAAGGAAGATCAACTTTTGGAGCATGATTCTGCAAGATTCTGATACTTTTCCTCGATATCCGCGTCCAATGATTGCTAGCAAATGTTGTTGGAGTTAGGGAGCAGTGAATACTCTCTCCTGCAGGGGCCCATTTCTCTGATTGTCCTTTTACTAAGTAAGGGCGTCCGTACAAAAAGGACAACCGTTTCCAGAGCCTATCGTTGACGTCACCGGTCTTGAGATCGCGTGTGTGCAGTCGGCTGATGACTGGCTCTGCAACTTTGCGACTTGTATCCATGTCAACCTGCCTGACGGCCATCTACAACAGATGTACTGCAAGAATAGTCTGGTCGTGTGGCATGTATCTGCCAATGTGGATTATACTGCACACCTAATGTCAGCTAGACTGTGCCCATATTGTTATACCCAATAATGAGCAAGCTTTTCGAAACTGATACTTTTACACACCTCATAATATTTGAGACGTTGGTAAGTAACCATACGCTGTCGCGTGAAAACATGCGAGTATCTTATATCTATGGGTTGGTAAACTAACACCTGTACTGTAGTCTACGTTTTTGCTCACTTGTAGTAATTGTGATAAAACGTACGGTAAACTTCAGTTTTTTGCTGCCCAATAAACAGTATTGGACATAATTGTGAAGACCCACAGGGTGTGTGCACAAATAAAACGAAATGGATACGTTTAACAGTGCATTAGTATTTGATATGTGAGCCTTTTGTTTATACGAAGCACTACGCCTTGTTATCCTGCTCTCACACAGGTTACCAATGTCTGATTGTGGGATGTTGCCCCAAATATCCTGCAGCACTGTCCACAATTCGTCCATGGTGTTTTTTTGTTGTTGTTGCTGTTTGAACGTCTCAGTAGCCATATATCCTCGGTGTTGTTCATATCAGTACTCTGTGTAGGTCCAGGCAAACATTCGAGGGGTCCATCAGCCTCTCTGAGTTCCAGATAGCTTTTCACTATACTCGCTGTATTCTTTGGGATTTTGTCTTGTTGGAAGATCAATCCCGGCCCAATGAGATGCCCGGGGAATGGCATGATTGGTAAGAAACTGACTGTACATGTCGTCAGTATACTCTCGACTTTACGCAAGTCTCCAACACCCTAACCCTGACGTGCAGCTCCCAGGCTTCGCTGTAGCTGTCGTACGCTGACTGTTAAAACGTTTCTCGGTCTGCTTTCAGACAAACTGCCGTCGTTTATTGCCAAACCTTTAAAACTTGGAGTCGTCTGTAAAGACCACCTTCTTTCAGGTTTGGTCATCTCACTGTTTCATTCCTTCTGATCATTTCAGCCCCCTCTCCACCGGTTTGCGGGCACCTGCACATCCGGTGAGGCCAGTTCGCGCTAACGTGCATCTCACCGTTCTTGGAGGATAGTCACCGCCCACACTCGCAGCTGAGTCATTCGCAAGATGTCTGCTGGCTCCTCGTCGCCTACCACGTCGATAGACGGTACACCTGACATCGCTTCTGGAGAGTTTGGGTACCTTGTTTCCTTCCTGTCGACAGTATAAGTTTCGTGTATTCTCCTCGAAGTCTGGCATGCAGCTCTTCTCTGAGGCATCGAGTCGGGCTGCAAATTGCCGCATGGGGTGACCTACCCCTTCGTGATTTTTCTACAGGTGTGGTACTGATTGTAAATATGTAATGCAACAAGTAAGCCATCATCATTAAGTGTCCTTTTCTCATGGCCTTAACATCAAACGCAACCCTGTCGAGCAGGTTATATATATATATATATAACCCCGCTAGTTTAAAATATAATGGCTTACGTCATGAGCGTCTCCACCAACTAAAGAGGGTCGCCAAAGATTCCATCATTGAGCGAAAATTCCTATTTACCTTCAATTTAAACGTCAAGTTTTCTTTCTTACGCAGACTACCGACTAAGGACGATTTCCGTGCCCGATAAATACTTCTTTTCTCGTTCAGTCTCATCCACTGTCTTCATTTTCTTCTCATCCTCGATTCCATGTTCGCGACCGTTTATGCTTTCGTTCTTGTTCTTCTCCTACCCCTCGATCACACTCACGCATTCCTTTTTGTCGTCCCTATACTTGTATTGATAGTTTCCGATCCGACTCCATTTCGCTTCTCGTCTTCACACTCCTGCCAGGTCCACCGGTCTGTGTATACTGACGACCATAACTTTTGAGTAACCAAAAATATATACTCGTATACATCCAAAAGAAGGATAATTCAATAGAGAAAGTCTTCTGTGATCAACATTCCAAAATGAATTTCTTGTATAACTTTTCTAACATTTTCCTCATTAAACACAAAATACTACGAGGCGCGGTGAGCATTTAAATATGTTAACGTAATGTTATTTTGCAAATTCAGCAGATTTAATTCGATTGTATCAATAAAAATTCTTAAAATGTAGTGATGCAAAACTTTTGGTTAAAATTGCGGTTATTCGCAATAATGTGTGTGTGTGTGTGTATGTGTGTTCGTGTGTGTATGTGTGCTCGTGTGTAGATGTAAGTGTGCGTATATGTATGTGAGTGTGTGTACGTGTGAGTGTGCATGTGTGAGTGTATGAGTGTGCGTGAGTGTGTGTTTTTGTGTGTGTGTGAGTGTGTAGATAGATGTATGTGTGTGCGTATATGTATGTGTGAGTGTGTATGTACGTGAATGTGTGTATGTGTGTGAGTGTATGTGTGTGAGTGTGTGTTGTGTGGTGAGTGTGTATGTGTGAGTGTGTGTAGTGCGTGTGGAGTGTGTGTGTGTGGTGAGTGTGTGTGTTCATGTGTGTATGTGCGTGTGTGTGCGTGCGTGCTTTACAAGACGGAAACTTTTGTTTACTTATTCTTTTGTAGCTACGAGATTTACACGCATTTATTTTCATGTAAACGTGACGTAAACATTGTGTTTCGTAGTTTGATCTTTTCGTTGTTGTACTTTAGCCATTAAAGAAAATGAAATGATAAATTTTCGTATAATGTATGATATATGATATGGTTGTTTGCTTTAATACCTTTCCGAAAAGCTAGAATGATTTATCACCGTCGCCTCTTTCCCCAGCAATATATCCTTTCTCGAAAGTAAATAGATACATAATAGATTTTAAAATTTAAATAAACTGACACATGTCTGTTGGTGGAACCTTACCAAATTATTCGCCAATGGATTGTCTGAGAAATTTCAGTGGAACAAAGCGGCTTGGCGGCGCTATGATGGTGAAGAAGAAATCGCCGCTGGACCGAAGAGTTCTCGCCTTCAGGTTTTCCTCCTATCAAACGGCTGCTGTGGAAAATGTCAATACTGACACCAGTGACCCCAATGAATACATCACTATCTCTAGGTAGCTAATTTCATTAACTGCAATCCCTAGTGACAGAAATTTTCCACTGACCAATACTGGTATATTTTCTTATTAAAGAAAACCCTCGGTGTGGCTATCTGACTTACGTAGAAGAATTTTTTTTTCCCCCTGAGAACCAGCAACGTTGATTTATCTCACCATCTCTCCCTGTTTTAGGCCATTCTCTCGCGCATCTAGCTAGTGTCGGCGGACTACACCGTCATCACGGTGCGTGTACTCTCTCCTCCCTTTTGTCTCTTCCATGTCTCTTTCTCCCTACCCAGTTTTTCTTCCTTTCCCCTCCGCTTCTCTCTCCCCATCTCTCTCTCACCATCTCTCTCTCTCTTCTCTCTTCTCTCTTCTCTCTCTCTCTCCTCTGACTCTTCTCCTCTCCTCTCTTTAGTTCTCTCTTCCAATCTCTTCACTCTTCTCTCTGCCTCTTTCCGTTCTCGCCTTGTTTCTCATGTCTCTCTCTCTCTCTCTCTCTCGTCTCTCCAATCTGCTACATAGCTATAAATCTTCATTTTGTCAATTTCTCTTACTTCCTTTTTCTTCTTTCTTCACTTTCCATTTACAAAATCATTCTCAACTCCCCTACTTTTATTTGCTTTAAATATTCTGCTGCCTTCTTATTTTTTTTTCCTCAGACAAATTAAATATTATTAGAGATGTATTCCAAAGCAAACAGTAAGCCTAAGATTAGTAATGTATATTTTAGTATCTGACCCAGGCCCATATAACATTTGGCTCACATTTCAGATGTAGAAAAAAACGACAATATCAGAATTATCAGCAGCAAACAAGGAGTTTAGATGAAAAATACTCTGCGGTAGTTTTACCTTAATTCTTATTTATGTTTATGAATTCGAAATTTTGTATCAAAACACGAACTATGTATTACGACGTCATTATCCTTTTTTTCTAGTGTCCCGCTTCCAGATTTGCGTTTCTGTCCCACCAACGCACGACATTTATTCCGTTTGTTGGTGAACAGCGAAGATGTTGAACTTTTTAGCAAGGTTAAGTAACAACCATCGTGTTTACCACTCGTGCACTTATTCGTCTTTCACAATATTTCTCGAGATTTGGGCTTGCTAGGGTTAACACAAATACGCAGCTATTCCGGGTCTACTCCCATCCCAGTTCTCCGAGCCCCGTATACGAGTTTCACATTAAGATTCTGTAATTCTCCACCTGTATTCGTCTGTTTTAGTTACCGATGTTGCTTTTTCAGACAGTTAACTATCCCCCCCCCGTTTTTTCTGGTTCCGGACTTTCACGTCTTGTTGTTCTGGTCTTTAATGAGGTTTCCGTACGGCCTGGGAACCAATGTCCTTAAGACACGCAGCAATAAACAGAAGTTAGGTAACCTTTCATCCGACATAAGTACGGTATTCCTATAACTTTTACTGGCACCTACGCTTCTTTCTCCGTGCTTCCTGCTTTACGACGCTGGGGCAGAGCCATCACTGAAAGGCAGCTTGATTTCTCTCTGTCTCCTGGAACCTCTGCCCGTCCTTTTGTTTCCTGTTACCGTATTTAAAACAACGTGGCCGTAATTTGTTTTTTTTTTATTCACGGTCCAGCCTTATCTAGAGAGAGGGGCTTACTCCAGCCTGGAAAAGAAATATCCGAGAGGACCCGACAACTTACCACTCGCGCTCCAAAAGTACCCGGACCGGAACACGCCACCAGAACTCTCCATCTTTTATCTGTGGGAGGGGGGGGGGCCATCACGTGATCGGCTGATAGAAAAGAACGAGAGTAAACCTTATCAGGGAGCTATCGCAACGAAAAAAAAACCCAGAGCCGGTACCGACCGAGATTCGTCTTTACAATAGAATGCCTACGTAAATATGAAACCAAGATGTACATCCTTCAATTTTAAATGTGTGTATATGGACTTCGACGAAATTCACACGCACGTATACGCAGACACTAAATCATCAGGCGCCTCCGGGAGGGGAAAGAAACAAGCGAAGATGGCCTGTGTCTGCGAGTAAGGCCGACGTAGTCTTGGTCGACTACCAGAAACCAAGTCTTCGACAGTAGACGGTTTCTAGGCTAAAACTGTTCGAGTAAACCGTCTGGGAAAGAATCCATCAAACATCTAAGATGTTCACGCCATCGCTAAAAGAAGCTTTTAAAACTTTATTTGGGGGGATACGCACGGATGGAGTTAATTAAATCTCTGAGAGATAATTTCCGGAAAGAAAGTATTTATTTTATGTATGTACATATTCGTTCGGGGCGGCCGGTGGCCCCGGCTGTAGGCTTGAGTTGGCGTACCGCCATACTCCGGTTTCTTTTGATCTTTCTGATCAGCCCGGTCGGGTGGATTTCCTCCCACATCTAAAACTTCTTTTTTTTAAAGTTTCAATAAGGATTTCTACGCCGAAGTCAGAGGCATCCGGCAGCGCTCTCTCGCGGACAACCATGGCACCACGCTCCCTCCACAGAACTGTCACCAAGGGAGATAGATATTGCCTCCGCCGTGGTATACCACACAACAACCGTCTCTCCCTAACCTGCATCGTGCAACAGTCCAACTCTGTATCGGCGTTTATTCAAACTCGGCGATCCGACTGGGGGGTCGCCGCCTCCATCGCACTTTTTCCAAACCCTAAACTTCGGACCGAGAGAGCGTCGTTTCGCGTGTAAATCGCG
>JACATO010000695.1:515000-732778 GCA_018389105.1 Nautilus pompilius | reverse complement strand
TGTTTTTTTTTGTAACCGGGAGCATAGCATAACCGATCTTGGCTTTGAATTTCTTTCATCGTTATTAAACTAATGTTTTCAAACACATCCATTATAATTGTTAAAACAGAAGCATCTTAAAATTTATTAAATTATAAAATTCTAGAATAATGAAAATAAAAATGCGTAGAAATAGAAAATCTTTGATTTATGACTAATTCATCTTTAAGCTGACAATATTTTTATTCAGTATTTTAATAAAATCCTCTCTATAATGGCGTTGGTAAATGACCAACTCCCTTGATTTCTTCTGCAAGGCTCAGTAAAGATAACTAAAGTTCATCTATATACGGGATTTACATTGTCATCGTGGAGATAAATTCACAGGTTTTAGCGGGTGAACGTTTCAAATCTTTTCCTAGGTTTGGCGAGCAATTAATCTACAAGACTCCGCAAATGACGTCATCAAAGAAGCGTTTGGCTCCTCATAGCAGAGATCTCTGCTCCTCCACCCCAAAAACAAAGAAAAGGGCACTCAGCCACTAGTTTTTTGTTTTGTTGTTTTGTTTGTGTATTTTTAAGAGATGAAAAGTATCCCTAATTCTTCTGATGGCGGTGGTGTTAGAGCGAACTGGTCAACGTTCGATCCGGTCTGATTAAGAAATCCTAAGTTCTACACCTCGAGCACAATCTCTTAACTTTTAGATGTAGGAGAAGTGCGAAACCTGCTCTTTTCTTTTTTTTTTTTTGTCGCGAAGTTTTCAAGGTCCCGTCAGCATCTGCATCAGCCGGCCCGGTGGGGCAGGTGGTAGCGGGTTAGCTCCGTAAGGAGACCGTTGCTCCTGTACCGGGTTCGATCCCAGGCTGGGGTCGTGAGGAGAGTTGTCGCTGATGATCGCCATAGCGTGAAACAGCTGTACGACATCTCCTTGGTGTCCGACGTGAGAGAGAGACCTCCCGGGTCCTTGGGGCCCACGGTGTCGGGGGACCGGGCCGTTTGTCGGCTCGACGAACATCTCTCAGTAACGAGGAGGACTCGACAGAGAACGGGCCACTTGTCTTTACGGGATGCGATGCCATTGAAAGAACCTCGTTCGGAAGTCCAAACTCGCTCAACAACAACAACATCTGCATCAAACTGCACCAGCGATTCTCAAGCTACAGTCCGCTTAGACAAACAGGTTTGGCGTTCTCTCGTTTTATCCCTAACCTCCCTCGTCGCCAGCTGCCTTAGATAAGAACAAGCCCTATACGTACATTGAATAAGACGCTGCTTTCAATTTCTGAGTGTAATCTACCAGAGGCTGTAGCAACCGGAAGAATACCAACCCGTATTTTGGTTGAGTGACAAAAAGCGCGACAAAGAATCTGGTCAACAGTCTCAAAAGTATTCGGACTCGAGGTGCAATCTGTGTTAAACTTTTAGTCCTTTTAAAATAAGTTTACAACAACAAAAAAAGAGAAGAAGATGAAAACAGGTTTTTGACGACAATTCGATGTTGGGTTAAAGAAATAATAATCAACTCGTGTGAGCAAAGCAGAATAGATAAGAAAGCTATAGGCGTCGGTTATGTCTGCGAGCTGGAGATCAGGGCATCAGAATGCAAATCTGAAGACTTCATGTGCGTCCTTTTAAAAGCATATAAAACCAGAAGCTTTTAGAGATAAGAAAACATTATAATTCTATATTTCGAGAGAAGTACATATATATATATATATATATGGGCTTAATCTTTAAAAGTAACTTAGCTTAAAGCACGGCATGCAGATCAACAAAGTGGAGATGTGAAGAGACTGTCGGAATTGCTCTAACAATAGACACCTAAGATTGTCGTCATATATAGAAATACTCGACCTTTTTTTTAAAAAAAAAGAAAAAAATGCTGAACTAAACATTCAAAATAAATATTAAAAAAAATAAGTACATAACATCTGCCACGTAACTGGAAAATTCAGAAGCCCTGAGTGCAGTTTAAACTTCAGAACACCTATTATATATATATATATATATATATATATATATCCTAACTTGGCGCACCTCTTCTTTATAAATCTGGGTACAGAAAACCTTGTCTCTGTTACACCACAAAACATTTAAAAAGTACATTTCGTTTTACTTCAAATAACCTGTTGATAAAAAGATAACAGATAATGCGAAACGTTTATAGATTTTAGATTTAGGGCAAGCGAGCGCCCCGTTCCATTGGAATGTCTATGTGTCGGGATTCATGTGTGCCTCTACAATGCCGTGGTTTCGATGCCTTTAGGAAGAGAAAGTTCAATGGAGTACATCCGGAAGACAAACTGCGGCCATTTTGGATGACGAAGAACTTATCGTTTGTAAACAGTCGCTCTTGGTCGAATGACTTCGCTCTATATGATATAAAGCCAGGCATGATTACATATTAGAAAATCAGATCCCAAAAGTAACAGCCCACATCTTTGGGCTTTGTAAAAGACTATAAAAATGGTGTATGGAATAAAGATTAAACTTTCTTTGACGAGAAAGGGAGATAACCATTCGGTTTTTAAAGCAAACAGGGATGTAATTGCAAAAATTAATATCTTGAAGACAGCATTTTATATATCACGTAGTTGCCTGATACATGGCAACTAGAATTTGTTAAGGTTCTTGAAAGTAAGGTAACTAATAATATTGGTTATGCTAATAGACAACGTGATTCGATTGCAGCTCTAAAATGTAATAATTTTGTTTGAAGGCTGACTACCGAAACAAAAACAAAAAATCCCAGATATACTGTGGCAGAATTTCAAATCGTTAAAGACAATAACCAAAAAACAAATCTGCTCAATTACTAATCCTTATGTTATTTCGAGTGATGACAGATGTCCTGCGCTTGATCTAAATCTAGATTTTAGAAAAAACATCAATTCAGTAAAATTCATAAAGCAAAGTTTGCTCTAATCATAAATTTTAGGCAACACATAATACGGTTTCCGGTTAAAATATCACAACTATTTAGTTTAAAGGACTTTACTCTGATTGTTTTCCATGTAAGCAGACAATTAGAGAGACTAAAGATTTTCTTACAAATACGCAGGCTTCTGTGGTTATTTTGTCTAATACAAACACTTGGAGGAGTTACTTTGGGACTGAACAAAAATCAATTAACTCAGTGATTTCCAAATGGAGAGGGAGTGTCCTTTTGGCGGGAGAGTTTCAAAATAGCAATGGAAGAAGCGGAAGAGTTGGATACGACGATAATCCCACCGTCCAAACGAACCTATACTATAGTTTCCTCTCTCTCTCATTTATTTACTCGCTCCTAACAAGCATCTTTTTTCCCCATGATATCCTGTGGGAATAAAAATTTGTTTTTTTTTTTTTTCCGCCATCTTATGAGGTGGGTGTTGAATACGGAGGCTGAGGAACAATGTTGGAACGCGGCCAATGGTGGTGTTGCTAGGTAACGCCTTGTTGCTGTGGTATTCAGTCAGTCGAGTCAAGGCCACCTCTCGGGATACTTCGTTGTCGCTAATCGTCTGCTGCTCCTGTAGTCCCTTCATTCTTTTACTTATTTGAAAGGTTTTCCAGGCGTTGTTCTTTCCACTGAGTACAAAGATGGAGAAATTATTAGCTGGTTACAAGAGGAAAGATAGAGAGAGAGTGAAGCAAGTTCAAGTAAAGAGGGTGGGCGCGAGTTTAAGTGATGGAATGGAATGTTAAAAAAACGAAATTCAGAAAATACAATAAGAAAAAACTGTTTCCTGGATTCACAAGTATTAACACTAATGGAGGGAAGGGACCTCAATGTTTATCAAGCGGGACAGTTTTGGCAGAAGATAGCATGAAGCCTAATAAATTAAAGCTGCTGCATCTTGAAGCACTTCATCCTGAATATGATGGTAAATCGGTAGACTTCTTCCAGAGAAAACTAGTAAGGATTTAATGCCCAAAGACAAACCTTTGTATAAACAACAACTGTTGGATCAAAAGCATTGCTTGCATCGCACAAAGTTTCGTATAGGATTGCAGGATGTAAGAAGCCTCATTCGATCGAAGAAAGTTTGGTCTTACCTGCTGCTGTTGATAAGACTGAAATAACGTTCATGGAATCAAGTGCCAAACAGTTGCGCAGTAGTATTCCAACTGCAGATAACACAGCCGGAAGAAGAATTTCAGATATAAGCGAAGACCTGTGATCAGTTGATTGAAAAGCTTAAAACCTCATGTTTTGGGTTGCAGGTAGATGAGGCCGTTAACTGATGTAGTTAAAGATGCTCATTTGACAGTTTATGTACCATGTGTTGTAGAAAGTGAAATTAAAGAGGATTTGTTGTTTTGCAAACTCATTGATGGAAGAATTACATCATTGGAAGTTCAATATTACTGACAAATTTCTAGATGAAAATGACATAAATGGGAAAACTACATTGAGCTATGCACTGACAGAGCTTGGTCAATGTTGGGATGGCATGCAGGACTTCAGCCACTGGTGAGACAGGCCTCACACGCTCTCTGGATGCACTGCAGGCAGGTACTTGCATCTAGTAATATGAGTGAGGAGTTGAAGACTGTTCTTTAAGATGTTTTCAGAACTGTCAACTATATAAAAATAGTCCATTGAAAGGAAGGCTCTTTACAAAGTTGTGTGAAGACATGGGGCAGAACACTGCTGCTGTATTATTGTGAATCATGCTGGCTCTCCCATGCATGATCTCTTTGTAAAAGACTCGGGGAATACTTGGCGACGAGGATAAATAAAAAATATCCACCGTTTGAAGAAATAAACAGACAAAGATGAAAGAGTAAACTCTGTAAAATAACAATGAGGTAATAATCAAGCCGAGATCTTAGTTTTTGTGGTCTTGGGAGGGTCTCATTGGGTACTGATCTGAAGTTTCTTGATTACTAGTATTATTCTTGGCCATTCTAGTCGGGATAATTCGAAAGAAACTTCATGAACCCGACCTCATTCGATGATCTGTGTTGCTATCTATTATAGATTCCGTCGCTCCATCTTAGATCTCTCCAAGCTTCTCTGCCTACGAACGCTTCTCACACAACGATTTTGTAAATATTTCATCAGAAAAGACTCCACTAAATAATTATTATTATTATTATTATTATTATTATTATTATATTTATTAATTATTATTAGTAGGATGATTATTATTAGGAGAGGATTATAGGATTATTATTGATTAGTATTATTAATTATTATATTATTATTTATTATTATTTATTATTATTATTATTATTATTATTATTATTATTATTATTATTATTATATTATTATTATTATTATTATTATTATTATTCTTATTATTATTATTCTTATTATTATTATATTATTATTATTATTATTATTATTTATTATTATTATTATTATTATTATTATTATTCGTATTATTTTATTCTTATTATTATTATTATTATTATTATTCTTATTATTATTCTTATTATTATATTATTATTTTATTATTTATTATTATTATTATTATTATTATATTATTATTATTATATATTATTATTATTATTATTATTATTTTATTATTATTATTTTATTATTATTATTATTATTCTTATTTAACCGAAATCTTCCCATGATAATAGTCGCATATTATAAACAATATACAAACAGCAGGTACCCGTAATATCTATCCACAAGACAATTTATAATTGTTCCAGAGAGCATTTAACTGTTTGTTTTTTTTTAAAATTATTTTGCAGGGAAAGAGTTAACAGCTTTTGCTTCCTGGTTTTTTGTTCCGTTTTCAAACGCGACTGATCAGTGTTAAACTCCTTCAGTTGGTTCTGGAGGTTTTTTATGAACCTGTACATTTTGACTTCATTGTCAATTGAAAAGAAGAAGAAGAAGGAGAAGAAGAAGAGAAGAAACCGTGTATAAGTTTTTAGAAGGAATCGTTTAAATCCGTAGCTTTATCGGACATAAAAGGCAGCCCCTATAATTTAATAAATGCCTCTCAAAAAAAACCCGGGAGCTTTAGAGGGGATGGAGAAAGCTCCGGCTGGTGGCTGGCCCATGACATCGTGACTGGCGAAAGATGCCGCCGCCATGTTTCAGCGCAGACATCTGGGGCTAACTCGTATCGTTAACCGAAAAGATAAGTATAATTGCAAGAAATATTCGCTTGAAAAAAGTAAGGAAATCAATCTGAAAGTCAGAGAGAAAAGGAAAAGAAGAAGAAAAACCAGCGTGAGAGAAGGAAAGGCTCTCTACATGTAGCTTGTTTCGAGGAACGGTTCTCCGTTTAGGGGCTCCGCTGCCAAAGACCTGCAAGAGACAGCAGGTGCGCGGTACAGACGGACGCAGAGATCTGGGCGCGACCTAAACGTATCCATCCGGTCTGATGGATGGGGGAAGTCCGTCTGGACTCGAATGGCGTAAGAAGCAGGGCTCCACTCGCCTTCACGGCCGGGCAGACCAAGCACAACCACAAAACCGAAATCCGTTAAGTGGACAGCCTGGGAAATCAAGTCTAAGAGCCGCCATTCGAAATAGCTTACACGAAAGTCTCAGAAACGATATTACCGGCCTGTAATTTCTAATTCAGGGATGTGAATGACATTCTGTCTTCGATTGCTAAGAAAAACGAATTTCAAAAATGTAATTTACTTGCATAGATTTTAACCCCCCCCTTCTTTTCTTTAATAGGGAGTGATACGAAGTATATCTGAATGCGTGGATGAAAGACAGCGGGAAGATAATCAAGAAGAGAGTGGTAATCAGCCATCATCGTCTGCTGAAGACAAAAGCTCGCAAGATCTTGCGTCAGAAGACAAGGTGAGAGTCCTTGACGGTGGATGGGGGTGGCTGGTGTGTGCCACAGCGTTTTGGTCTATAGGAACTGTGTTTGGTATCGGCACCACCTATGGCATCGTCTACGTTGAGTTGGAGAAGAAGTTTTCCAATACCACCACAGAAGCCTCGTTTAAAATATGTACGTAATTCTTTTTCCTCCTCTGCCCACCCCCCCACCCCAATCCCGTTTTCTTCTCTCTAAACTTCTTGCCGGATTTTATCTTATCCCATCTTGTAATCCAGCATCTTCCGCTGCACAGAACGATGACAACCAAAAGAAAAGAGAGAGAGAGGGGGCACGAGCTTTTTCCAACAGTAAATGATGCAAGAAAATTTTTGTGTGTTTTCCTCGCAATTATCAGCCCCCTACTCGATCAATGGAAGGATTTAACTCATTTAATGCGAAGTTAATTCGGATAATGAATATTATGGTTTCAAACGGACCGTCTATAATCCGGCCTCAGTTCTTGGATTTAAAATTTGTTGGAACGAGATCGATAGCAAAAATTGCTCACTGGGGATAGACATTTTGAAAAAAAAGGACAAACAAATTTATGGTGGGGGGCTGGCTGGGCGGACAAAAGGGATTTTTTAAAAAGGATAACAGAACCGCCAACATTTTGTCTCTAAGTAGGCGGAAGTAAGCGAGACTTTGGTTTTCAGACAACGTTTCCAACAAAACCTGGATCTCTTTGACGGGTTTAGCCCCAGTTTTGAGGGCGACTACTGCATACAGAAGGAGGGAAGGTTTTCTTTGATAAGGGGGACTGTAGAGACAAAGTTTCTGGTTCTCTGCGGAATATACTGTATACTTCGAACGTTGTGCAAAACTACACACACACACACACACACACACACACACCACACACACACACACACACCACACACACACACACGTACGTTCAAAGAAATAAAATTCCTAATTTTAAAAGTCAAATTAATAAACCAAATGGATAGTAACAAGACAATATCCGTCTTAAAACCTCTCCATATCAGTGAGACAAAGACGCAAAGATGCTCATGAAGTCGTAAAATCTAAAATGAGTCCTTTTTCTTTCTTAGCCATGTTAACCCTATCGTACTCACGAACAAAAAGAATTCCATTAATTGATGTTTTATTTATTTACAATTATGCTACACCTGATGAATATCTGCGCTAAATGTGAACAAATCTTAGATTAGCTTATATTAAAATAAGCACATTTGAACCACTTATAAATTTAGTAGGGGTTGAACTCCGAAACAGATTTTGACAAGTTTCCAAGTGCTCTCTTGCGCAATTTTCATCCAGCGTCACGTGCTTATATAGTACTTTGTTTATTGTTCAGTATGTTGTGCGCGAGCATCTTGTCACTCTAATTTATATCATAAATAACCAGAACTAAATAACAATGTTTCAGTTTATATCTTATTGCTTAAATTCTAATCATTACTTTAATATTTGCTTAAACATTTTTATAGGTGGTTTTATAAGATTCGTCTGTGCTGGATTTTTTTTCCAGATTGTTTTGTATATTATAAAGGGGCACAAACCATACCTAACATACTACTTACGTGGGAATACCTCTACCTCTCTTCTTCTTCTTTTCTTTTTTCAGTCTTTAGTCTGTGAACTAAGTATCTATCCTGTTTGTTTTAACTTTTTGCATTCTCTTTCCAGCCCTGGTAGGCTCCCTGTGTACAGGGTTAATGTTTCTGACTTCAATGGTTGCGGGAATTCTCGCCGTTCGGCTGGGGTTACGAAAAGTCGCCTTTTTCGGCTCGGCCCTGACTTTTGTCGGCCTCGTGTCCACCGCCTACGTGGAAGAGTTCATGCTGCTCTACCTAACGTATAGCATCTTCCTGGGGGTCGGATCGGCATTCGTCGTCAACAGCGGCATATCCGTACTCGGCCACTACTTCCGGAAAAACCTGGGTCTGGTGAACGGCATCGTGACGTGCGGCGGGCCGGTTTTTGCCCTCTCCCTTTCGGTGGGCCTGCCCCCCTTGCTCGCCCTCATCGGACTGCGGTACACCATCTTACTAATCAGCTCGTTCGCTCTCGTCTCGACCCTCTGTACGCTGGCGTGGATCCCCGTCTTTCCGCCGAGAGCCGCCGCAAAGGAATGGACGCGATCCCAATCGCCCGCCAGGAAAGGTAACTCGCACTGCTGTAAGCCGGCGTGGCTCGTCAACACAGGCATCTGGCGCCGAAAGGGGTTTCCCGTGTGGATCGCTTCAATGGTCGTGGCGTGCATATCCGAATACGTCCCGGCTATCCACGTGGTGAGTATAGACTGTGAGTATGGCTGACCCCACTACTAGCACGCCCGTTTTCTATTCTCAGGACGTTACACGAGCATCCCTTCAGGATGGATGCCCTTCCAAGGGTATCGAGCTCTACTCACAAAACAGTTACAATCGCTTCCCACGTACACGGAGCCAAGTCAACTCCAAGTTCTTTTATAACGATTCTAAACATACGTATTGTAGAAGACCAGACCACTACACACCAACTAATCTATTATCGAGACATGCTGACGAAAAACTAGCCCACTACAAGTCCTTAAAAGCATGTAACTATGTCTTCTTGTTCTCAGAGCGCGTGATAAAGCAAAAAAGGGACTTATTTATATATCCATCTTCCTTATCTTTCAGAACGTCGAAAATTTCTACTTGCATCTTCATAACGCGAAAGACCAGCAAGTTTCCATTCTGCTTAGCGTTCAGAATAACCATGATCTTCCATTCTCCCGAATCGTTGTAGCTTGAACACTCCCTCGCCAAACTGTTGTCATCTTCCACAAATAATGGCTACCACGCCTGCATTGCATGTTATAAAAGTGGTCTAACTCATTTAAATAAGGGGGCCAACTCTGGCGTCTCCGTGCAAATAGTTCTGTTCAGTTGTCCTACGATTCTACTTGCCCAACCAATGCCTCACCACATTGTTTATCCTATTCCAATTTGCAGCCATGGCCAAGAGCCTTGCATCACTCTGGAAACTGAAACAATACAATCTATTTCTAAACCACGTGACACCATGCCCCATGGCCACTTCTAGATGTCTGCTTTTAAATACTTCCAACGGAGTCACACCTGTCTCGATGGTTTATAAGGTCTTTTTGGAAACCATGGCTTTACGTGGTTAGATTTGATCAAGCAAAACCACACCATATTCACCGATATCGATGAGGAGGGTAAAAAGCTGGTACCGGCGCGTTATGCATTTCTCCTACCTACACAAAATAACCTTCGAGCCCCATGGCCGTCACGCGGCTACGACAGAGGCAACCTCAAAATCTTGACGACCGTTTTAGAAAGAGATCACATACACTACGTAATATAATTTTGTATGCATATTTTTTTTTCACCAAAACGGTTTCAATGTCCAATTAGATATAAAAGAATGCATACATAATTAAATACATCTGCTTAACCATTCCGGGTTTAATTTATTTCAGTTTTTACAAGGATGCGAGGAACCGCCACGGCTTACACAAAGCCCGCTAATAGACAAGAGCGTCTGCGGGGAGTTCCCCGGAGAAGACAAAATTACCCGTCAATGCGACTTTTAAGCGATTTATTTCATAACCGAAAATCTTTTCCGGTGAACCATTCATTATATACTCCTCACCGAAATATAGCCGGCGGCTGTATCCATTAATCCCTGCATCGCACGTTGTTCAAGAGGGGTCCATATTCTGGTTGAAGAGGACCCCGTATATTGGAGAAGGCTGGCCACGCGTATAGTGTAGGTCAGTTTTAGAAATGGCTAGCCATCATCTAACCTCAAAACGAGGTGGCTCAGGCTCCCGGAAGCGATGGCACGCAGACTTCCGTCGCCTCTCGGTGCAAACGTTCATCGACAGCGTCGTTTCCGGGTCACTGACGAGGCACCACCGACTGATTGTGCAGTTCGTGGCGAGACCTGGTTCCGGTCGCCAAACATCCCGCTGAGGATTAACGTCCTGCCGCTTTCGCTAGATGTCCCAGCTTTATCTTTTCGTGGATGACAGCGCCCCGTCCGCACCGGGAACCCACCCGTGCTGCCGCCTGCAGGGTGTCCAGACTTCTCTTACCAAATTGCACAGTCCGGGGGACATTCTGGAAATGGACACCGGGACGCGCACCAGTTCGGCATTCGGTCGGCGGTGGTCGTACGTCATGTCTGCGATAATTTGTAAGCCGGCCGTCGTCGCCATTTTGTTTTCGTCCAATGATTCAGCTCACCTCTCAGTGACATCAGGACTGCCTTTCATGGAGATTTTAGATCAGTAACTAGGTCCTCTCCGACCAGAACGCTTGTTGCTTTTTTTGTGAGAAGTACAATACTGAAAAAAGACTTCTTTCCAGTAAATATCCATGGTGAATTCTTTACCGGTTTAGAGGCCCTTAGAAGTGTTATTTGTTAAAAACCTGAACGATTCGCTGCTGCCCACTCACCCAACCCTCCTCCCAAAAAATAGACCCTCTCACGTCTCCTCTTAAATGTCTAATTCGTTCTTGAACAACAACAACAAAAAATAACACAATAATAGATATTTAATCCTGGAGATTTAGCTAGTCTTTAACGGGTATATTTCTGACCGATCCGTTACCCTATTTTCCGTAGATGGATCATTTAATTAGGTGTTTTTATTGTTATAATTCTACCTCATCACGAACTCCTCCTCCTCTGCAAACACTGCCACATAAGTCAGAAGTGTATCTAAACGATTGGTGCAATGATACTTTCTCAGAGCAGTTGCATTTAAAGATGGAGTGAGAAATTGCGTGGTTGCCCACGTATTGTTTATAAATCCTGAATAAATATTTATTCGGTCGAAGAATTTTTTGTGTAACCGCCAAAAACGGCAAATCTCAGCCTATTCCGTCAACGGCTTAGCGAGATCCGCCTCTTTGATTAGAAGTCTTATTCTCCGTGGCGCGTGAAAATCCCTGCCAGCATGATGTCGTGCCATCACGTGGACAACAGTTCGGTGCCCCTTTCGGGAATGGATTCTTAATTGATGGTTGACCAATAAGAATTCTGAAACCTCTGCGATAACGGGCACTTAGAATGGCGATATGTGTCAAATTGAAATGGTTTCGTTAGGGGTTGTTTTAATCCAACAGATGAAAAGGAGAAAACAAGAACAGGCTTATGTAAAAATTCCTGGATCTGCGATACCACAGTCAGCTTTCATCAACCTAACGAAACCTCAAATGTGTACGCTACGTGAACCGTCTGCCAGTTTTTACTGCTTCCCTTAGGATGGAATTACCAAACATATCCAGGTTTTGTTTCCGCTCGTGATTCTGACCCCGAATTGTTTTAAGTTTTTTGTTGTTGTTGTTTTTGTTTTTTTTTTTTGTTTTTTTTTTAAAAAATACGAAATAATAAATGGCTACGTCTGCAATAAATAATTTGTCTTATTTGAGAAATGGTTTGTGGAAATCATCTAAAAATGCTAAGTCAACGTTGGCGGTCCTTGAGAAAGTTCTGGGTGGCATTGATGTAGAAAAACAGGAAAGAATCATCACCTTTACTGAATATACAGACGAAGCAGGCCCCCCCCCAACAAAGAGTTCAATGAATTAAAATGCCGAAAATGGGAGATGCGATTAACCCATTTACCCATGCCACAGTTGACTGGAAGATGTAACGTTGTTAGTACCCTCATTAACTCCAGTCAACACCAATATCATAATAACCTAAATATGTGAAGAGCGAGAGCGGTCGGTAAATGTGACGTCATTGCTACTGTCGTCACATGACCATCACAGATGGTTGGAAGATGCAACACCACTGCTATACCGCTATCCGCAGCACTGTCAGAGGGGGTGGGGGGAGGTAATCCATCTCGCCTGCTTTTTAAAAGACTTGTTTGGTGTCATTTAGCAAACAATGACGTCATGAATACTTAAGCTGTTTAACTGCATGCGAGGTGTATGAAGTATTATGAGGTGAACTCGTCGTCGATGCGAATAATACTTGTGATAACCACCTGTAATGGAATTGTTGTTTGACGCAGCCGGGACAAGGGTTGGCGTCTAAGTAGATTTTTGGGTTACCTTCGTGTTAAGTTTTAAACATATTTTTAAATCGTGCAGTATTTTGATTTCGTTTTTGTTTTAACCCCGATTAACCGAATTCCTCTGTTAACTGAAGCAAAAGTATTAATTCAGCACACGTGCTGCTCGTTTCGTGACGTGCCCCCAGTCCAGCAGGACGGTCTACAATGAACGCCCTAACCTTAACCTAACTCACCGCATCACGGTTGCCATCCATTAATTTAACCCTTCCCTAGTCACTAAAAGGAAATTACGAGTTACCGATTTGGAAAATCTAGAAATCTTCGAGCTCCGAAAAACATTAATCGCAATGCTCTTCCAGGAAGCTTCAAAAAAAAAAAAAAAACCCAAAGAATTTACATAGATGGACGGCGGTGTTTTGCCAAAAGTCTAGACACACTCGGAAGATCAGAATCTTCGCCAGAGAGAGAGAGAGAGAGATGGAGATGGAGAGAGAGATGGAGAGAGAGATGGAGATGGAGAGAGAGATGGAGATGGAGAGAGAGATGGAGAGAGAGAGATGGAGATGGAGAGAGAGATGAGATGGAGAGAGAGATGGAGATGGAGAGAGAGATGGAGAGAGAGATGGAGATGGAGAGAGAGAGAGAGATGGAGAGAGAGCTTTGCTACTTTTGGATAGCACATTTGCCCACCCAGACCACTAGGGGTCTGTTCCTTTCTCCATTTGTAAAAGGCATTACGTAGCCAATGGACGAAGATGTTCCGGAAAGCCCAACGCCTCGCTATTGCTAGATAAATGGCTTCTTTCCTCCATTCCAGGGGTCACCAAACTACGGCCCGCGGGCCGGATCAGGCCCGCTGACGGTACTTGCATTTGCGTGATAAAACGGATGGAACACGAGATGTTGTGAAATAAAATTTTTAAAATTTTTTCATGGATAATTGACACATCATAGGCAAGAAGGCTCAGAAAAATTCCCCGGTCAAGGTGTTAATCGAGCTGGTCTCTGGGCTGTTTTCTTCACCCTTTATTATGGCTACTAAGAAAAGAAAAGTGGACGCCGAGTGTCGCGTTTTCAATGAAGAACGGGGAGTAAAATACTTCTTTGTGGAAACAAAGGACCAGAAAGCTAGCTGCGTGGTATGCAGCGAAAGTGTTGCCGTTTTGAAAGAGTACAATACAATCTTCGGCGTCACTATGACACAAAACATCTATCAACATATTCAAAGTTTTCTGGAAAGTTACGCTCTGAGAAATATGAGTCCATGAAACGTGGTTTAGAAACTCAAAGAAATCTCTTCACGAGAAAGTTTGCTGAAAACGAATCTGTCACTCGTACAAGTTACAAAATAGTGCATAAGTTGGCAGAGCGAGGAAAACCGTTTACTGATGGCAACTTCATCAAAGAGTGTATGATGGAAGCAGCAAATGACTTGTGTCCTGAGAAAGCCGATTTGTTTGGAAGTGTCAGCCTTTCGGCAAGTTCATTTGTGCGGAGAACAGAAGAACTTGGAGAGAACATAGTGCTACAGATACGCGAGAAAGATAGGAACTTGTTGTGGTATTCTCTGGCGCTGGATGAGTCTACTGATCTCTCGAGTACGTCACAACTTCTTGTGTTCATTCGTGTGTCAATTTGGACTTTCAGATAACGGAAGAGTTGGCATCCGTTTGCTGCATGCATGGAACAACAACTGGAAAAGACATTTTCATGGAAGTGCAGAAAACTTTGCAAGACTATAACCTTCAGTGGAATCAGCTTCGAGGTGTTACAGTTGATGGAGGAAAAAACATGGCTGGAGTGAGGAAGGGTCTGGTCGGGCAGATCAGGACTCAGTTGGAAGGTTTGCAAATTCCGGGCGCTCTGTTCATACACTGCATCATACATCAGCAAGCACTCTGTGGGAAACACTTGGATATTTCTTGTGTACTGAAACCAGTCGTTTCTGCTGTGAACTTCATTCGGGGGCATGCACTCAATCACCGTCAGTTCCAGGCTTTTCTTGAAGAAATTGATTCTGATTTCTGTGACTTGCCTTATCACACAGCAGTGAGGTGGCTCAGCTGCGGTAAAGTCCTGTTTCGTTTTTACAAGCTCCGAAACGAAATAGATGTTTTTCTCACTGAAAAAGATAGAGCTGATCCACAGCTGTCAAAGTTGTCATTTTTGGTCGACATTACATCCTACATGAATGAACTGAACTTGAAACTTCAGGGAAAGGATAACCTCGTCTGTGATCTCTACAGAATCATCAAAGGATTTCGGAGAAAGCTGTCATTGTTTGAAGCACAACTGGAAGGAGAAAACTTCTCTCATTTTCACTGTTTCAAAGAGTTTTGCGCTACAATTGCTGAAGATGTCAACCTCGATTTTCCTAAAAAGATTATTCGTGACTTGAAGAAGCATTTTTTGGAGAGATTTTCAGATCTCGACAGAATTGAAAGTGACATTCTTCTGTTCCAGAATCCGTTTGATTGTAACCTTGATGATGTGCCAGTTGAACTACAGTTGGAGCTCATTGATTTGCAAGCAAATGACTTGTTGAAAGAGAAGCACAGAGAAGGAAAACTTGTTGAATTTTACCGCTTCTTACCTGATGTTGAGTTTCCGAAATTGAAGAAATTTGCCGCTGGTATGATGGCATCATTGTTTGGAACAACTTATGTCTGTGAGCAAACATTTTCAAAAATGAAGTATGTGAAGTCAACACATCGAACGAGATTGACTGATGAACATTTGAAAGCAATTCTCTTGATTGGATGCAGCAATTCCAAACCAAACATTGATGATATCTTGAAAGCCAAGCGTCAGTTTCACTAATCTCACTAACCTTTTTTGCTGCTTAGTTTGTAAGTTTCGGATATGTGCACACTAGGTCTGATGTAACTATATTTTTGCTAACGTCGCCTTCTTTGATAACTTTTTAGTAAATAAATATGTTGGTTGTCTTTGTTTTCTGTGCATTGCACGCCACTCACCCATGATTAACATGGAATGCTAAACTTAGTGTTTCGTCTTTTGTCCCAGAGCTTTCGTTCTGGCTTGCAAGTATTGAACAGAATGATTATGCGGCCCGCGCTCGTCATTCTTTCAGTTATCCGGCCCACTGTGAAAAATGTTTGTTGACCCCTGCTCCATTCAATCAGGGAAGAGTTTTCTGATTTTTATAAGTCCCTAACAATCAAAGATCCATTCTACGGGGGCCAGGTGAGCGCGCAAAAAGGGATAATGCAATGCAGCTGGTGAAGGTTCTGGCCAGAAGAATTAGATGAAGAGGAACAGTCCAATGCTGCGAGCGATGTAAGACTGATGTAGATGTTCCCGGATGCAACAGAAGCAAAGACCGGCATACATAACAAGCGTTCGACGGTCCAACTTAAATCACCGAAGAGACATTTTAAACAGTTTTTGTTCACTTAGGCTAGAAGACGGAAGTGGGGCACGTGAAACACTCATTATATACATATTTATGAAAAGCACGTGATATAAACGAATGGCTTGAAAATGGTAATTGGTAATGGTCTATGTTGGCAACTTCAAACAGATGATGAAATTGTAGCAGACGTGTGTGACTAGTGACGAACGTACAGATGAAGAAGAGGAAGCAGCCATCGATGAAACGAGGAATATGGTACCCATTCCAAGAAGCGGACGCCAAAGCAGACGCGTCCAACTTTCCCGCTCGCAAACAGGAATAAAAAAGGGTCGAAGTTTTCTTTTTTAAATGATCCCTGCAGTTGTTTGATTGGTCAGTAAAAAATGCCAGTAAATGAAAGCAATTGCCTGTATTTGCTCGTAAAACTTCGTGGATTTAATATAACTTTCAATGCACGAGAGTAGAAGGTTGTTCGTTAACTTCCTCACTTTATTAGTACTATTGTATTTTAAAACGAAACCTCGATTATCCGAATATTCCTCGGTCCCATTTATTTCGGATAATCGATGTTCCGCCGTAAACGTACGGACGGTGGACCTGTGCTTGCTTAAATTACACTGGACAACAACCAATTTGTTGCTGAGGTAGAAGTATGTGCCTTGGACTAATTAGAGTATGCTGTTTTCAAATCTGAAATCAGAATTAACCCAATATGAGAGGATTTTTAGTTACAGAAATAAATGGAAATCTAATGTCATATATTTAGTGTTCTTTTCAGTCCTGTCTACAAACAGCAGGCTATGCGGGAGAACCACGTGGTTGTCTGCTCACATGTACATACACGTGCTTCTTGTGCTTGTGGAATAGCAGAGACTTTTGCAAAATCGCTATAAGATCAAAGAATGGCCATCAAGAACAGACCATCCTCCAGGAAAATTCAATGTGCAACATCTGCCACTGGTACGTCCACAAAGAATATTTCTTCCACCACTGCATATAAAGCTTGGCCTGATGAAGAGCTTTGTAGGGGCAATGGGTGTTGAAGATGCGGGATTTCTTTATCCAAAAGAAAAATTTGGAGCGATTTTAACTGACGCCAATTGAAGGCTGGAATATTTGTCCAAGAACAAATTTGAGATTTATTTCCTGATCCAGTTTTCCAGTCGAGGCTTAACCCACTGGAGCTGGCTGCATGGGAGGCTCTCAAACTGGTAGTCCACAAAGCAGGCAACCATGCCAAGTTGGTTCAAGACCTGATAAAAGCCTTTGAAGAAATGGGTTGCTGTGTGTCGCTGAAGTTGTATTTTCTGCATTCACTCTTGGATTTCATCCCAGCCAAACTTGGTGCTGTAAGTGATGAACATGGTGAGAGGTTCCACCAACACACAAAGGCAATGGAGACATGCGATCAGGGGAGATTTAACTCCGACATGATGGGGGACTGTTGTTGGTTTCTTCAGACACAAACCACTGCTGTTCACAAGCGTAAATCAAGTACTTAAAACATTTCTAAACAGTTAAGCATATTGTATAAAGTATACATTATGTTGTTCAATGTGTTTGAGCTTATGGATAACAGTTTCTGTACAGCGTGTTTATACTATAAAACAATTTTTTGTTGTTGTTGCAGTTTTGTGATGTTTATTAATAAACAATGACTGAAAATGACATTTTTCTGTAACTACAAATCCTGACGAGCTGGGTCAATTCTGACTTCAGATTTGGAACCAGCTGATTGATTTGATAAAGGGCACCTACATATACCTCAGGAGCAGACGGAAAGTTATTTATTAAATCCCCCCCCCCAACTGGATTGTCATAACTATCCAAAATATTCTTCCATGTTATAATTTCCAAATTATCATCACCTCATACGTTTGTTTGTTTCAGGTAAAATTCACCAAGGTAAATTTTCCAGATTCCAGTTCAACACTCCCCCTCATTTGCATTTTTATCATGTCGGCAATCGCTCGCCTCACATCGGGAAAGATCGGCGACTTCCATTGGGCCAGCCGAATACGCATGCAGCAGACGGCCATTATGCTATTTGGATTCTCTATTCTCGCCATGCCACTGGCAGAGAACTTCGTAGTCTTTACCGCCATCTGCTGTGTGTTCGGGGTCGCTGAAGGAACTTTTATATGCTTAATAGGTCCCGTGGCCATAGATCTTGTTGGCCCTGAGCAAGTATCAGAGGCGATCGGATACGAAATGGGCGCCATTGCTGTTCCCGTGATGTCTGGAGCGGCCATCTGTGGTAAATATCTAATAATAATAATAATAATAATAATAATAATAATAATAATAATAATAATAATAATAATAACTCTTTTGCAATTAAAGAAACGTTTTCTTAAGCAAGATGTGACGCCAGGCGCGCACGTGGTATCATCACGTGACCACATAGAAAATGGTTTCCCAGTTGCAAGTTCTTTCAGTGATGTAGAACGCTGCCATGTAGAGAACGGTTCCAAGCCATATTTTACCTATTGTACATTTTTAATGCCAAGAAAAAAAAAAAATTGCGTATACTAATTTTTACTGAACGCCTAATTCATATCTTTGCATCACTCTGGAATTTCAGATCTGTGGAATGACAGAAAATACATTTTTTACACGCCTAATGACCGTCAAAGTCATGGCTGTTTCTTGATGATGTAAAGTGAACCTGTGAACGATTTCCCCCACAGCCGCGAATCTTGTGCTGGTTTAGCAAACATCGCCATGTATTCCAGGAGTTGGTGGTGGGGGGGGGACTTAGGCTCGAAGAAAAGCACTGTACCAATGTACCGTAAAGTACAACCAGTTCCCCAACCTTTTTTTTTTTTTTGAAAGTGAAAGTGAGATGAAGATGCTTGAATCGGAAGTCCTGCTCTCAAAAGCTGAACCAGTGGCTGGGCGCTGAGTCGGTCCAGACCGAGATAGGTTCGAACCACGGCCCCTCGCGTGTCACTAGGGGGGGGGACCCCTCAGGATTTCCAAGTCCTTAATACTATTTTAGCGACGTTTTTATCCACTGATTTAAAGGAAAGTCGTTGTATGGCACATTCTAGTCCAGAAGTCGGTAACCTACTTACAAGTTAGAACGCCGGGAAATGCATTAACTCATACATAACCTATTATAACGCATATAGTCATGGTATAAACTTGTAAAATTAATACTGGACACTGATACATGCCTGCCAGTCCGGATCAGTTAGGTGAGGGCAGGGCTAAGATCAAACCTCCCTCTCCCTCCAGAGAGAGAGAGGGAGTAGGGTTGTTTGGTAGCTGACTCGCAGTCTCAATGTAAACTAATTTTGGCTAAAATCCTTTAAGACCATAAGTTTTAATTTTAAAAAAATTATCAATTTTTGTTACTAATCGAAATTTAAATAAAATTTCTTTGAACCTAAAAAAATAAATAAAAAAAAAGATCAAAGTAGAAACTTTTTTCTAGCTGGGTTAGGGTTAGGGCCTTTGGTGCCGTCTGTGGACTTGATGGCTGACTCGGATCAGGTACTGGTGGTTTATGCCACGCCCCAGGGCGGCTCAGATTCCGCTAGGAATAAGTGAAGTTTGGCCCAATGAAACAACAGTCTCTGATATTTCCAATGTCCAACACATGACAGGAACTGTACAACCTTAATATCCCTGAAATTGGGTGGGAGGGAAGAGCATCTATCAAACCTTGACTGTAATTCTTTATTTGTGGGGGGGAGGCGCATATCTGTCACTGTTGTAGATGTATTCTCTTGTTGATTCTTATGTTCCAGGTTCACATACTAAATTAGGGGAAAAAATCTCAGTTATTTTTCAATATTTGAAACTCAGAATTCCAGCTGTTGTTGAAAACTGTTCAGGAGCTCATCATGTTTATCACATTCTTGGGATTGAGAAATCTATTTTGCTACTTACTAAAAACTGTTCAGGAGCTCATCATGTTTATCACATTCTTGGGATTGAGAAATCCATTTTGCTACTTACTAAAAACTGTTCAGGAGCTCATCATGTTTATCACATTCTTGGGATTGAGAAATCCATTTTGCTACTTACTAAAAACTGTTCAGGAGCTCATCATGTTTATCACATTCTTGGGATTGAGAAATCCATTTTGCTACTTACTAAAAACTGTTCAGGAGCTCATCATGTTTATCACATTCTTGGGATTGAGAAATCCATTTTGCTACTTACTAAAAACTGTTCAGGAGCTCATCATGTTTATCACATTCTTGGGATGAGAAATCCATTTTGCTACTTACTAAAAACTGTTCAGGAGCTCATCATGTTTATCACATTCTTGGGATTGAGAAATCCATTTTGCTACTTACTAAAAACTGTTCAGGAGCTCATCATGTTTATCACATTCTTGGGATTGAGAAATCCATTTTGCTACTTACTAAAAACTGTTCAGGAGCTCATCATGTTTATCACATTCTTGGGATTGAGAAATCCATTTTGCTACTTACTAAAAACTGTTCAGGAGCTCATCATGTTTATCACATTCTTGGGATTGAGAAATCCATTTTGCTACTTACTAAAAACTGTTCAGGAGCTCATCATGTTTATCACATTCTTGGGATTGAGAATCCATTTTGCTACTTACTAAAAACTGTTCAGGAGCTCATCATGTTTATCACATTCTTGGGATTGAGAAATCCATTTTGTTACTTACTAAAAACTGTTCAGGAGCTCATCATGTTTATCACATTCTTGGGATTGAGAAATCCATTTTGCTACTTACTAATTTCTCAAGTAAAGGGAGAAAGCTTGTAAGCTGTTCCCTATTGTTAATGCTATTTTATTTTAAGTATTTGCCTTAAAATATTTATACTTCCCTTTTTCGTCTTTTAAACCAGGATTGCTCTTTGATAATTATGGGGACTACAGGATAGCGTTTCACCTGTTTGGGATCCCTCCATTGTTTGGAGCGCTCATCATGTGCTTTATTCAACCTCTCAAACCCACCAGCAACCAGGTACAGTGGACGAAATTCCAAATTTTTGGATCATTGTTGTTCTCGGTGCCTCTCTGTTTTCTTTGTTAATACATCCTCCTCTCTTTTTTTCCTTCCTGTGCTGTAATACTTTATGCATTATTGATCATGGAAAGTTACAGTCTACAACAGAAAATATGGCTGCTGATGTCTTATATAATATCTCTGTCTCAGGTTACTTCTAAAAGGAGCAGGAAATGGAAAGCTCACTTCAAGTTTACAAATAAATGATTATGGGGTGATTGAAAATATTCTTATACATAGACCTGCACTCCTGACAAGAATTTGTAATACGCTGCACTCAAGTATAGCTCAGTCTGATAATGGTCTAGCTACCACACACAATCTGCTGGTTTAGCTGTTCTTAATTTTCAAGATGGGTATCAATAGGTTATATAGTCACAGGAGTTGCCAATGTTCTTGGTTAAAAGAATAAAAATGCCTTCATTCGTCCTTGCACTGGCAGTGAAAGCATTTCCATCTTTACTGAAGGTAGAAATCAATCATCTCTATGTCAAGACTAGGTGTGATTTACACAGGCTACTCACTACCTGTTTATCTTCTACTATATTAAACCCAGTTAGAGGGCAGGTTGGTATTTTTGAGCAGGATGTTGAAATCAAATTAGTAAACAGTCTCAAGAACCATAAATTAATAATTAAGTTTCTAAACTGAATAATGTTTTAGACTGTATACAGAAGAAAAGCATCCAGTTTTTTTCTTTTATATACATTAATTGGAGATCTACCACATTTCCAAACAGATGTAATTCACAAAGGTAAAAATACTAACTAAAACTTATTCAAAAATGAAGTTTGTCTTAAAAGTTTTTAAAATTAGGTTCTAAACTATTTTTTTCAAGTTACTTGATATAAATCTTTAAAATAAATTTTTATAATTAAATTTTTTTCTACAAGGTTATATAGATATTTTTATTATTTATGTGATTAATCCCTACATTAATCTACTGATGATGTCATCATGAATTAGAATTAAACCCCTGATACAGTTCCGTAAGCACCCTAAAATTTCTTTTAAAACCTACATTTCTATAAAGTGGTTTTCTCTTTTTAAGGAATTCATCACCCCTACATTAGTGTACAGCCCCAGTCAAGCTGTTGCGCTCATGTAATTTATTTAATTTCAATATTAAATATTACTGCCATGGAAGTGAAGCTAAAGTAAATAAAGTTATCAGTTGCAAGTCTGATATCCACATGTCCTTCACTCAACAATTAAATCAGGTCACTTGGTTCTTTCATGCTACTACTGAACCCTTGTTTTTTTTTAATATAATCTAAACACAGAAAAGATATACATTTTAACGTAGGAAATGGAATGTAAATAAATCACTAGCATTACACTATTTCACTTCTCGGTTCTGCACCAAAAGAGAGAGAGAGGAAGAGAGAATATATGTATACAGTAGTGTGCGAAAGCCTTAGGCAGACTAGAGGTTTTGGGATTTGTTCCTGAAAAAGTTAAATAACAATTCATCATTTATAATCAAAGTGTACAAAAAAAAAAAGATAGAGGTTACTTTGGGAAAGAAAAAAATTAAAAACACCATTAAGGTGCTTGCAACAAATACAGATTTTTGATTAAATCTTTATTTTCTATTTCAATTTCATATATGTGTCTGTAATAAAATCTGCATTAATGATTTTCAGTTATTATTTAGTCAGAATTTTTACAAAATTAGCATGAAACAAAAAGTTATAATTAAAAACGGTGTAGAAATATATGTATCAAGGGTAACATAAGAATTTGGGGGTCCTACTAAATATTTATATAACATTACTTAAAGTAAATACTTGTGCAGTTGAAAATTGGTGATATTCGACTAAACCAAGTTCTGATATTAAGACAGTAATCAAACATATTTACTTTTTTCACAAGATTTACATAAAATATAAACCATTGTATTTGTACAACCTGTTAACAGAAAAAACACAACAAATGCTTTCACTTCAGTAGGCCCACTTTGTACCTAGGCTACTGCCTAGCATCTCTCAGACACACTGGGCTCCAAAGTATCCCAGACACTTTTAAGCAGTCTTCAGATTGTCCTTGCTGGTGGCATGCTTATCTTGGTAACATGCTATATTTCCTCCTAAAGGTGCTCATCTGAATTCAAGCCAGGGCTCTGAATGGGCCACCATAGAACATTTGTTTGTTTCTTTAAGAATGTCTTCACTTTGATGCATGATGAATAACAGTTATGATAAAAGTTGTACTTGTGACCATTAGTTTCTTAGCAGGAGTCAACATTTTGCACTTCATACATCTCTCTAAATTACTATTTCCTACAATGAAATGGCTGACAGCCTGATTTACACCCTCAAACTAAGACATTATCATCACCACGCTTTACAGTGAGGGTTCTGTCCTGATTTGTGCCATATCATGAAACATTTATCGCATAGAATTTTTAATTTTTACTTATCTGACCATAAATTCTCTCCCAGAATTCAGCAGGCTTGTTTATATGTTCCCTGGCAAAGTTGAGGCACTTTCTCGAGCTTATTGCATTGATGATCTACCATGCCTGTCAACTTGGCATCATGCAGCCAGTCAGCTACATATATCATATAGCTTGGGCACTGACTTTAACCCTGGTAGCAAATAAAGACAGGATGCTGGTAACTTTCTGATCTTCTTTGCTAGTTGTATTATATATGTGTTGCTCTTGGAATTTGCCAAAACAGCATTCACCATAAGGTCAGATTTTTTTAACTTATGTAAAAATTTATTAGACTGTTGTATCAGTAACATTCCATCTAAATGCCATTTTGTAAATACCGAGACATTTGGTGATAATCAGTGACCTTCCCAAAATCATTTGACAGCTTTCCAATTTTGGCCATTTTTGTAACTGAAACAGACATGTCAAACCCCAACATTATTATATATCTGGTGTATGGGTCTAAACTCTGCAGCTGACTAATCAGAACTCAAAACATTACCATTATTATTATGCAAAACGGGACAATAAATTCAATCCGTAACAGTCATCAACTGATTTTTGAACAGAATTTTGGTGTTCAAATATTTCTTACAGATGCCAATAGTTTATATATATATATCATATAGACCTTATTAAAAAGTGAACATAAATGTTTTACATTCCAGATAAAAATTTTACACAGATTTAATTAAATTTCTCAACCATACAAATGCATATATGTACATTTCCTAAACATTTGAGTTTTAAAAGGAAAACACCTATTAAAGAAAATGTGAGTCACATAGAAATTTAAGTTTTATTTGGTTGGCTTGAAATATATATAACACTCAGAATACAATGAAAGGATTTTTCTTGTTTGATTTGTCCATATCTTGGTAAAACACCTTATACGCTTTGTCATAGCAGCAAAGATTTACACAGTCATAATGTTAACTAAATTATCGAGATAGAGAGAAAGAAACAGTTTTTTGGTAAGCAAGAAAAATATGCACAACAAACTTCTTTCTTAGCTATGCTATTTTCTAATGCTAATACTCCATCATTACTGTCTGTGTCTTGTATGTCATGAGAGGGGAGGGGTTAAGTTGGATTACTTTGGCAATGAGGGGTTAATAGCAAAAGTAGAAATTTGGTCTAAAGGTCATTTTTAGAGTGGTGCAGCATTCCAGGATCCAAGTTTAATACTCAAGTGGGGGGGGAGACCTCCTTAGCAGGTTTTCTTGGTCTTCAATAGATGGCCTTATGAATTTCTTCCCACATCTAAAAAAAAATGAAGAGTTCTAAAAGGGATTTCCTTGCCGAAGTCCAAAGTGGTCAGGCTCCATGGTACAAGATTGGCAACACTTCCTAGCAGACAACTTTGGCACTTTTCTTTTTTTTACCAGGGTTGCCTCCCTTGTAGGCATCAATTTATGAAGAACTGCGCATGGAATTTTAAGCTCCTCACTGGCCCTGTCTTTTATCTGTACACCATTGGCATAATCACTGTGCACTGAAATATTTCCACCACCTTTTGAATAAAGCACATCCCAATTTGAAACTACTGTCAGATCAAAGAGGAGCTTTGGTTATTATTATTATTTTGTTTTGATTATCATACAACTCTGTGCATTGATATCATTTTAACTTTTTTTGTTAATTCTCAGATTCTAAACAAGGAGATGGAGATCAGTTGCAGCAGCATAGAGGAAGAACAACTGTAATCTTATTTTAAAGTGCTGCAAGTATTTTATTAGAGATGCTAATTTGAACATCACAGTGCATATTTTTAAAAACTGAAGCTTTTCATCAACCAACCAGCACCTGACACTACCCCCGACAAGCTTCACTGTGCTACTTCAACAATGGATAGCACTTTAAGAAGTCAGATGGTGCAAGATGCTTCAAAACCCAATAGCACACATTAAGTGTAGAGATATCTTGAAAAGTGGTGGAAAAAAAAGACCAACTAGGAGGATTATGTAACTACAGTGAACAACTTGTTATCTGACCCTAATGGGACCTGAAGATGGTTGGATATCCAAAAACAGTGAGATGGACTGTTCTTAAACTAGTGCTGCTGTTTATCCAACAGCTTCTTTCTTCTTCTTCTTTTAGTTTTCCTCAGAAGTAAGAACTATGCATTTTCTTTGCTTTGGATTACTTGCCAAACTACTAGCCCAACTATTATTAGTATTATTAGATGACATTTTGCATGGATTACAGTTATTATCACTATTAAAAATCAGCAGCAAGAAAGGATACAACTGATCAACAAGCAAAGAGAGTAAAGAATGCCATATGACAAGAAGCGATCTGAGCATGCAGTGATAGTAGATAAAGCTTCCATGGTGACCAACTCAAACTACAAAAGTTGGATAGCTGAAAATGAAAAAGAACTTGGCTTGTATTTGAAGTCAGATAGCTGGACCAGTCATTTATCTGGAGGTCAGATAACAGGTCATTTACTGCAATTTCAGCTGTGAAGAAAAACTTTAAAAGTTTTTATTTACCCACTTTAACCCACAGACAATATTTGGCCTCATTTCTGCGAAAGAATATATAAAAATGTTTGTTTCTCTAAAGTGATAATTTTCTTCTCTCATATGAAAAGATCCCAACAACACTTGATGATGATCTTCAAAGTATCCCTCAAAATATTCATTTAATCATTCCTTATATCTGCTAGGTGATTTTAGCATTGAAACAGAATTTTAAATGATTTTGAAATATGTGTCACAACTGTGGACTTTGGTGTTCTTTTTAAATGAGATTTAAAATTAGACTTTTCTATTTCTATAACTCAAAAAAAAAACAAGATTGCAGTTTGTGAAGCATTGATATGAGAATATATATTTGATTATTTCTTGTAGGTATATGATAATCTATTACCTTCACTGTTGGGGCACAGCACAAGCCATGAATAATATAATGCTTTTCTTGTATAAACTCAACCAAGAACAGAAAGTCAAAAGAAAATGCATGAAGAAAATCCACATACTGTTATGTCTGGTTGCGGCATTTAGACATCTGTTCAGCATCCATCACATGTAGTCTACTCTCTTGACAACCGTCGGAGTGCAGCAATGTTTCTGTGGGTAAATGGCGAAGCTAGGTAAGTCACCAGTAATCCGGCTTTCACAGATATTTTCTCCATCTGGTGAGGAGACATAAAACCCTGAAAAATTCTCAAATTTTTTTTCTACAAAAGACTGGTGATAGCTAGACATTGAAGAACTATTCTCTACCTGAAATACTTGACTGATGGACAAGATTGTTGGACTACTCATGCTGCAAAATCACATAGTCAAAATCTTTTAAATAAATGTTTTTTTTTTATTTGTTTGTCTTATCCTTATCCCCCATGAATATATGATATACTAATGATGCATCTTGTGGATAAGTAGTAAACATTAATTTTTATATGATCTCTATTTCCTGAAATAACTATATAGTGATACTAACAAAGCCACCATGTCACCAGAGACATTTTGCATCTTCGCTCAAGTAATTCACTCTGATTATAACAATGCCACAGTTGAAAGACAAAAGAGAGAAATTAGTTGCTTTAGAAGTGTGGAATCAGTGGGTAAATTCAAAATTTTCCTTCAGTGGTAACAGCAGTATCATATATTCAAAAAAAAGTGTGTGATGAGCATAATGCACAAGGATGCTAAGGTGGATATCAGACGTGACAAAAAGCTAGATGTATTATCCTGGACAAGGCAGAGCTGACAGCAACCTACACTTGTCAACCCATGACCATCCACTAGTTATCTTTATCTTCTAAAATAATGTCTATGTCTACAAAGCTTTTGTTCTTTTGGTTAATATCAGTCAGCTGTGAATGCTGGTAAACTATCAATGCAGAATTTTTGGCGATCTTGGAAAAGGTGCCAGTAACACCCTTCATTCAAAGGTCTAAAATACCTGGAACGCTAGCAATTACTCTTATCCATAACATCTAAACAGAAGCAAACTGCATCTTTCTGTAGTAACTACCTTATGCAATGTAACTATTACCCTTCAGGCAATAGCAGTACGTAAACATTACCCTTGTGAAATGCAGAAAGTATCTATGCTAAATCTGTAAAGTAACCTGCAAATATATAATTCTTTTTGACAGAGATGTTTTGCTGCATGCCTGTATAAATATAACAGTATTTTCTGAATAAAACAGCCAATGAAAGTTATGCAATATAAAATCATGTTAGAGGTTCAAGACTATTGCTTTTGTTTTAAATTACATCGAGGTCAATGACCTTAAACAATGGTTGAAACCAAGATTTCAACATGAGAGGATTAAAAAGAAAATTACAAAAAACAATCTGAATTTTCATAAAAGCTGATAATCATTCGGCAAACTAATCAGAACTTTGATGAAAAGTATATATATATCCATTGCTCTAGGGCTGTATTGCATGTACCATGAGCTCCAAGTCATTACAATATCAGTGTCAACAAAACAAAAGTAAACTGGCCATCTTCCATATGGTTGACTAGACTTGGAAAAGGGGAAGATGGTTCAAATAGACGAGTAAATGAGTGCCATCTACCTTTTTTTAAAATTTTTTTCTTCCTACTTAATGTATAATATAGAAAGCAAATGAAATGGAGCAGCTTCTGAGTTCCTGTATTCTCAAGAACCGTTATCTGGGGCAGTAATGTCCATCTTTTGAAAATCGACGCAGCTCGCTCCAAATAATGTAAATAAAAGCAGGATAAATCTGGGCTGGTTGTTGTCCAAACAAATCTATCTTATTCCTGAACTACCTGCAGTGAGATTATGGTTCATTGAATACTAGAAACTAGTGGAACATTTAGTTATTATGATGAAATAATAAAGCATGCATACAGCTTCGGCAAATTTCAAAACCTTTCCTTCTGTCAGAGTGTTAGTTTACCCAAGTTCGGAGTTAACTGTAACACACCGAGCTAAGTAGTATTAGGTTGTTATAAACGTTTTGTCGGTTTTTACCACAACAATGAGACTTCAAATTGTTGCTGAACGTGACGTGTATTAATCAAAGTTCCATTACAATCAGTACACTTCTGCCGAGTTACAAGCGCATTTATACCATTTTGAAAAAAATCTGGATTTATTGAGTCGATAAACTGTCGGCAGGCAGTTTCAATTGCTTCTTGGTTGGAGAAGGATTTCATACAGAGGAAGCTGTCAAGGTGTTTGAATAGGATGGGTAAGGGAGAACTTCGTACCCCAACGTGTTTAGTTTCTGAAGAGTCACCTTTGCAATACGAGGATGAACATTGTCATGGAGCAGGATTGGGCCTCTTTGATTCACCAATTCCGGCTGTTGTTGGGAGAACTTCTGATGAGCATTTTGTTTGTCTTATATCTAAGGGACACAACTTCTTAAACTGTAACAGCGTACATGTAAATTTGCATCTGTATTGTCTCCCTTGTTTATTTTTTCTGAAAATTTGTAAATTTCAGAAAAGTATTTTTAAAAAATAGTGTAATGTGTATATTAGTATTTGGTTAAATACTTTAGAATTTGGAGGACAGAAACCTGACGAAAATAAAACGAGGGTTTTTTGGTGAACTTGGTAAAGACATGTAGGCAGGCCTTCTGAGTTATAAATGGATGCCACCATCACGTGTACTTTGCCAGGTACAAGTTGCAGTCTTCAGCTACTTGATATATACAATTTGCTTGACTTACGTGGTGGTATCCTGAACAATCATGCGTGTTCACGCATATCCTCTACAGGATTATCTCGTGATCATGTCCAAATTTTTCAACCGATGCCCCGACTGGAGGATCATTTGACCAGCTAAAGATGTTTCATGGGCATATCTCTTTATTATTGCCCCCACCCCACACATCACTGATTATTAAACCAGTGATGCTTAAACTATTTCAGTGTCATTCACCCAAGAGTTTTTATCACAGAATTTCATTCACCCACAACTAAATTTCCTTATGTTTTTGGTAATTTTCGTCTTACTCTCCCTTGTGTATAATTTTACATATAATTCATTTTGTCACATGAGCAACAAACATAAATTAACTCATTTCTTAAGTGTTTATTTTATTCAAGTTTTTGAACATCCTAAAAATATGTAAAGAAAACTAGGAGTGACAAAGAAAATTAACACAAAAATTATTAGAATTTTTCTAGTTTACATAAATTTAAGTTAGTAAACAACAGTCTTAGAACTTAGAATTAGATTCTTAGAAACAATGTTTTCTTATTGTGTATGTTTACCACAAAAAATTGACAAGCAGTATACTTCTGCACTTACATGTTTTTTATCATCAGTGACTAGGATGTTCCTGTACTCCTGTGACAAGCTTCTCAAACCGAGGTTCAATTTCCTTCTCCAAAGCAACCCGCATTACCGAATCAATGTACTGAGGTTTTCAGTTCTACCAAGGTCGAAAATCCTTGTTCAGACAGGAAAGTTGTTGTCATCATTACTAGTGGTTGAAGGGCCTTCAAGGCAATTGATTTGTATTCAGGGAAAGAAAGTAACCCAACCCAATAGTCTCCATAGTAGGAGTACATCTCAAAAGATGATTTTTGAGTGAAGTCATAATGAAGCTCCATCAACACTTCTGACATTTCTCCAACATCTGCTCGCTTGATGTGGCTGATGATAAAAAGATTAACTATCCACATCTGATTTTCCAAGTCATGCAGATGCTTTTGAGGAAAATATGTTTCAAAATTTCTAGACAGCAACTACACATGGTTAGAAATGATGTCCCTTCAGTGTTTTCTCCAGATCAGGTTGTTTTTCTATCCACTCACTCTCTTTGAGGAAGTTTTCCAAATGTGGGAAATTGGAGAAATTGCCTTTACAAATGTTACTATGCCACATGGTGATCTTCATTTTCATGGCTTCTATTTTCCCAAGGACATCGAAGACATCACCTCCTTTACCTTAAAGTGACAAGTTGAGCCGATTCAATTGTTCAAAAATGGAAGTCATGTAGCACAATTTGATCAGCCAAAAATCATTGTTGAAATGCAATGCTTTCACGTCACCTAGCTCAGTAAAAAATACAAACAGTTCATTCTTCAGGGACAGTACTCTTTTGAGGACTTTTCCATGTGACAACCATCAAACCTCAGAATGCAGGAGAATCATGTGATCTGCAGACATGTCCTTGCATAGCTCTGAAAACAGCTGACATTTTTGTGCTTGTGGACAAATAGCATTGACAATTTTCACCATATCTTGCAACAATTCTTCCAATTCATTTTTCTAGTCATTGCAACAAGTGTTCAGTTTCTTGGCAGCCATTGCTTCCTGGTGTAAACAACAGCGTAAAAAGGTGCAATTCTGGGATTTTTCTTTGATGCGAGTGGTGGCTCCTTTATGCTTCCCCACCATGGCTGCAGCACCGTCTGTAGTCACAGCAACACATTTGCTCCAAGGTAAATTTTCATTTTCCATGAATTTGTCAAGCTTGTAGAAAATAAATTCACCTGTAGTTTGCTCTGTAACTGGCAAACAAGAGAGATAATGCTTGACAATTTTTCCCGAGCTTTGATCTGGGAAATGACAATACACAATGAGTTGTGCATTGTTGTTAATGTCCGTGGTTTCATCAAACTGCAGAGCAAAAAATGGTGCTTCCAACAGTTTTGCCATCAGCTGATGCTTCAAATCTTCAGCAATCATAGTAGATCGAAGTTTAATTGTGTCATTGGACAAAGGAATTTGCACTACTTTGTCTACTGCTTGCTTTCCACCATGTAGTACATTGGCAATGATTTTCAAACATGGTTTGAAAACTCTCTCAGCCTCTATGTATGGCTTTTTTTCTTTCATGAGCACGTGTGCTATTTGTAGAGTGGCAAGAAGAAGAGATTTTTTAGTCAGTGTCTTTATCATCGACTGGAAGAAATTTTGTTGCTTCCACAAATACTCATAAGTGTTTTTGAAAAACTGTATGGACTTGTTTTGATGATTGCTATGCTTTGTTCTTAAATAGTCTGTAATTTTGAAGGAGCCAGGCACTGGTTGCTATATTTTACAATGCAAAACAAGCACTGAGCTCTGGGAGTAGGGCTTGTTAGTTCATCTTGGGGAAGGAAAAAGCCATACTTGATATATTCTTCATTCCAATTTCTTTTCTTGAGTTTTGAGGAGAGGGTACTTTGGTCCTTGTATTTCCTCTTGAGATTAAGTTATTCCTTGCCCTATCATTAACAGAGTCATCATCTGTAACATACGTAAAGCTAAAGCTCGTTATCCTCAGTTTCCTTGTCACCCTTCACAAGTGACTTGTCTCCTGAACATAGCTTTCATTTCACTTTCTTTCAGAAAATGAACTACATTCATTCTGCAAACTCTTCCTCTAGAACTGGTTTCTCTAGGTACTTCAACAAAGACATGGTAACTTTTAAAGCAATTGATACTTCGGATTAGCTTCTTCCAAACAAATAAACTTAGCAAATAATAATTTTTTTATTATTTTGTATGTAAATAATTGAACCAACTACAGCCTACAGACATTCAAATATACATAGCGAATAACTTTTTTTAAGTATATAAAAAATATATATATCTGAGTAAATTAAGTCATTTCACCCTTTGTTGTATGTAACAGGTTCCCTCTGTCCTGGTCCATCAGTATGGACAGGTGCTGGTGGGGGGACAGTCTGCAGGCAGACACAAAATAGGGTCCCATGGGCCAGACGGGGTTAGATCACTGGTGTGGTGTCAGTAGTCTGTTCAGACTGATGACTGGTCTGGTCATTTGGGCCCTGCTATCAGACCCTGTCTGATCTGAGCTGTCAGATTGGTAACACCCTTGAGCGAACCATTCACCAGTTTAAGAAGCACCGATCTCGGTGTAACTTTCAGGGGATAATCATGGTATCCCCGGAGCATCGCTAATCCGGAATATCCACTATTCCGGATTGAAGAGATCAATATTGTTGTGGCAAAGTCTTTCTAAGCCTCCTGGAAATTCATGGGGACATTTGATGGCTGGAGATAGCCGATATGTTTCCCTAATTTTAGTCCCATTCCCTGTTCTCCGGGAATAATTTTGCTTGGGATCTATGGTGCTTCAGAATAAATCGGCGAACCCCCATAAAATAAAATAGATTTTGATCAAACATTTTTGTTGGGAGTTTGTTGTTTTTTTTTTTTAAGGTTGCTAAGAAGATCCGAATTATCTCCCCCTTTTATTTAGAAGCTTCCAGAAACCGCTGGTAGGGGTTTCCTCTCTCTCTCTCTCCTTTCCGGACTGGTATCGTGCGACCCTTTAAACGTCGGGTTGCCCCCTGTTTTTCTCCTTCCGAGGTCTTCATTGTACGGAGGGGAATCCTCGGGTCGACCACCCGCCAGCGGGTATGCCGAAGGTGCTTTGCTACAACAAGGGATGCGGGAAGAATTTCGACCCCGAGGATAACCGAGCCGGTAAGTGTCGCCGATCCCCGAGGAGTGGGATCCCGTCATCGGACCCCGCTAGCTAGTGTGGGCCCCGCTGGATCAGATGGGTGGAAGGAAGAAGAAGCCTATAACTCGGGGTGGGGGGGCATGGATCCACAAAACCCATACGGTTAGGCTTTCTAAGCTTCGTTCCGCGAACGTGCGCATACCTTTCCCCTTGTTCCAGGAGGATGAATCCCACCTGGATGTTAAGGGCAGCACGCGCCGTGTCGGCGTCGGTCCCTCAGTCAACGCCTCCATCTTCTCTTGCGCCCCACCACCCATTTTCCTGCGGTCGCTCAGCCCACACGTCCCCCCCTCCCCCTACCAGACGTCCGTCCGTCCGTCCCTGCCACAGTCAACAGTCACCGAGATGATACATTACACCCCCTCCCCCTACCAGACGTCCGTCCCTGCCACAGTCAACAGTCACCGAGATGATACATTACACCCCCTCCCCCTACCAGACGTCCGTCCGTCCGTCCGTCCCTGCCACAGTCAACAGTCACCCAGATGATACATTACACCCCCTCCCCCTCCCCCCGACAGACACTGGACCTAACCAACCGTACACCGCTGGCTTACTCGACGTCTTCACGAACGAACTCTGGGCTGCTTCGTTAGTTTCTCCGTTCCAAGATGCCTGGGTTCGATTACCTGTGCTAATCCCTAACCCCACCCCACCCCTGCTGGCGTTACTACTGCACTCATTTCTCTGGCAGTGTCAGATGAATTCATTCCCCAACCTCGTGGCCTCGCACCACTTTCATAGATGCTGCCAAAAGTCGTCGCACCTCTCAAAATTCCATACAGGTATCGGAGTACTGCATCCCCGGCCACTTTTAGCATTACCTTCTTATAGGTAGTAATTACCTCTGGTCACCTGGAGGCACAGCTTATCTCAGCAGCAGCCAGGGATTTCCTTTTGGTAAGGGGAATTATATATATATACAGAATAATATGCAGCTTTCTGATTCTGTTTATTGGTGATGTCAGGTAGTTACTTAACAATTTATTCTCTTTGTGTGCGTTAGAAAAGAGAATAAAATCCCTTCCCCAGTTTAGAAAGTAGTTCCCTCTCTAATCAGCATGCTATTTTGTTTGTTGTGTAGACTTTAAATGTCCACTTGAGGTGTACTTTATCACTTAAAGATGCTCAAGACCTTGCCTATATAGTGATGGAGATTTAATCCATTGGGTAGAAATAAATGAAAAACATATTTATCTTCCAACTTGTTTTCCATGGCTGAGACCATTGGGACGTTGTGCTATACAGACAAGAGATCTATCTCATCCTTCAAATAACAGTAAGCATATTTGTATTGTTTAAGTTATATATGAATATATACAGAATTGTGTTGATTTAATATAATTAAGTGATGAATATACAGATTGGAAAAAAAAAGATTTTAAAAAAATTTTTTTTTTTTTAGTGCTGTTGCCAACCAATCAAATGCCCTCTTTTATCTTCTAGTAACCATAGAACCAAGCCCTATATTGTTTAAGAATCCAAAAACATGAAGCCCCCCTTCTAGGAATGAGAAATAATCGTGTGATCTCTAACCAGGGGGGTGGGGAATTGTTGGCATGGTTTAGGGAAAATATGGTGACATGAAACTGTCATTTTCCATTTGTGAGAGACAGTTATTATTCTTGAGGTTTATTGGCCCAAACTCAAGTTTTGATGCAGTTACCCGAGTTTTGGTTGGATGGTTCGTTCACACAACATCCCTGTTGATTTCTCAAACTGATTGATAACTTCCCTCTGGAGTAGTTCTGACATAAAATTTACTGGTCAATACAAGTAAACTAAAGAAATAAAAAAAAGTTTAAAAAAGTTAAGTAGTTTTGTTGTTGTTGTTATTTTAGTTCTGAATTACATTAAGAGACTGATATGAACAGATTTCTATTATAAACCCATTTTTTTCATTAGATGGATATCTAGCAGATGTTTAAATTTAAAACCATTTGCAGCTTCTCTTTGGTAAGGTATTCCAAGCATTTATCACTTAACTGGATGAGTTTTCTAACAATGAGTCCACTCTGATGTTTATTTATTCTCTGCTGGTGACCATGTGGGCATTCATAGGATGCGTTAATCACAAAAAAAAATGATAAAAATCTGCAAATGCCACACCTCTTAAGCAGTTTTTCAAACTTGACTAGATGTTCCCAAAAATGGCATTAATATAAACTAGGGCAAATTGAGTCTACTTTTTTGATAGCTAATGCACTTGGATAGTTTCAAATGTGCATGTGACTCAACCTTTGTATCTTGAAATTTCTTGATTTCCTGGTTGGGTAAAGTGGTCAGAATGACAAGTACAAATAAGAGATTACTTCTCTCTCTCTCTCCATCTCTCTCAGTAAAGCTCCAAATTGTGGAAAATTTGGAGCATAAAGGGAGAAGTTGGGCAACAAGTTGTAAGGAACTTTGCCTAAAGATAGACAGCGACGACAATATTGAATCTGTGATAGCTTCTCGGAGCTGAGAAAAAAGTGACCCGTTCTAAAGATGACTAATTCAGAGACCTTGTGGTCCCTTATCTGAAGGAGTTTAGGACAGCCATAGAAACTGTTAGGAATTATGTACAATCTTTCAGATAAGCTTTGTTTGAAAGTTAAATATTTTATATTGCAATGCAAATATTCTATGTTCAGGACAATGTATAGTACAGTAGTTTATTTGTTGGTTCAGTTCATTTACAAAACGTTTTTTTTTTTTTATATAGGAAACACCTGGATGCATCATCTCCCCAACCCATTGGTGTTCACTGTTGTGAGAGTTGACTACATGTATATATTATTATATTTTTGTGTATATGTTTGTTATATGCCAACTGTGAGAATGGACAATTTTACAGTTGAGGTGTAATGTTAAATCTAGATTAATATGTGAAATGAATTTTCTTATGCGGAATTCATGTAGTCACAGACTGAGAGATCACATTGCTTCAGCAGTCAGTGGTTTCTGTGGTAATTTGTTCAAACCAAAGGAATTACATGGGTCCTACGCACAAAACTGAATTTCCAGTCTATTTACTCAGAGGAAAGAATTAATCTTTAGATTTATGTTTAATATTATATTTAAAATGTTTCAAAGTAATGACATTCTAGCAGTTTTTCACACAACACTCTATTTGAGTTTTAATATCAGTACTCACAGTGTGATATTGTTATCTCCATTGTCTTCAGGAGAATTGTCTTTTGAATGCATTTCTTTTAAATTTCATCAGAAAAAGGAATCATCATCATCTTATTTATAAGCTTGTAATGTGATCTAGCCCAGATTTTTTTTAAAAAGCTAATGAAGCTGGTCTAAATATGGAATTCCTTCCATTCCTTGCCGCTCTTTTGTCTGACGGAGTTTTCATTTACAAATTCCTTGAATAACATTTGCTGTTTAAAAGTAAAGTTATACCTATTCCAAATTTAATTTTAAGCGTTTTATGCATTTTGTTTGTTTTCTAGATGCTTGTAGTTACCACCCGGGAGAGCCGGTGTTTCATGATGCACTCAAAGGCTGGTGCTGCTGCAAGAAGAGATATCGAGATTTTACGGATTTTCTCAACATCCCTGTAAGTGATCTGTATACAAATGGGAACCTGCGCCACTCATCCTGTGGGTGTTGATGGTTTAGAGGGGACGCGAGAAAATATTTAAATGTGGCCACTCTTTCTTTTGCTTCACTGGCTCATTCTGTGTGGGCTTCCTCCTCCTCTTCATCGAGTCTATTCAGCCTGCCGCTGTAGAAGAGACCCTCACTGGCCTACATGCTTGCAACCCACTTTTAATCTTAGTTCATTTTAGCAAGTCCTTAACAAAATTGGGGGAAAACAAACTCTCTTTTTCCTCTTTTTTTGTCTTGTATTAAAGTTTTTTCAATTTATTTAGAATTTTTTTATTGAAGCCACATTTTTTTGTTTGTTTTATGCTTATATTTTTTTCTCAATTTTAAATTTATCATTAACAATTATTTTGACACCTATTAACTCTGCAGCTCATAAATGGTAGAATGTGTTTTGCCTTATTGAATTCTTTCAAATTAAGCCGCAATTCATTCTATCCTGTACATTTTTCTTTCAGCCGAAGCTTCTTTGTTAAAAGAAGAAATATTGTTACGCCGCTGTAATCCACCTAAGCCATAACGATACTGATTATGATTTGGATGTTTCAGGGATGCACAAAAGGATTCCATAGCAACCGGAAACCAGTAGTTCCAGAGAAGCCAAAATGTGAACAGAATTATAAGGACGAGGTGAGACGCTCGCTCGCTTTGTTTTAGTGATGCTGTGCCAATTACCAGAATTTCTAACAGATTTTTTTGTTTTTGTTTTTTTTTATTTGACTTCCAGCTCCTATTGAGAAACCATAAACTTATTTCTGTACAGAGTATCGTGACGAGCAGGAAAACAGAGATCTGAAGTACTTGTTCTCTTTCCCACTGGGACAGGTGTGCTCACAAAGCTGAGTCCAAAATCTTAACAATAGAAATTTATTTGCTAATGAAAATTAAAGAGTAAAAACACCTTGAATAATTGGTAAGCCCGCACAAATTTTGAGAACCTGTGATCGATTGCAACATTTTGCCAATATATAGTTTTGATGGAAGAAAAAATTAGATACATAAAGACTTTGATTTCAACTATTTTATAAAATATTTTTCAGATATGATCATGGAGTGCCTATATTGCACTGTTATTATTAGAATGTGTTATATATATATATATAATTTTTTAATTTTTTTTACAAAAATAGATCTAAAACATTGTTTTTGCATAATCTAATAAAACTAACCAGTATAACATTAAAGTCTGATTTTTGTGATATAGAAAACCACCACTTTTTTCTGGCCTAATTATTTACTTTTATTAATATTATGTGTTGGCTGATCAGAGTTAATTCAGTATTTTAAAGGTTGAGATGTCTTCAAAAAAACTGGAATTATTATATGGTTCTTTCTAGGTGGAAAAACTGCAAATATGATAAACCATTTAAAGATGAAGCATGCTGGCAAACATATATAATGTAAAAAAAGGAAAACTTGCAAGAACCAAGATCAGGTTGTAGGAGGAAACTCTTGACAAAAAGTTGTGGAACATCAGATCCTTGAGCCATAGCCATGTTCCAATGAACAGGAGAGAAGATTGCTGCTGAGTTACAACCTTAACTCAGTTATAGCAGACATTGGATTTAGAAAGCGTCTCAATCACTTGTCTCTCATCTTATACTATGCTACTGCACCATAAATTTTCCAGTCAAGGGATACCTGATATGCTTTTTTTTTTTTCAAAAAAAAACTCCCGAAGTTGCTCCAAGAGAAATTGGCAGGTGTAACATATAGCATTAACAGATTTTGGAGTTGAAATGTCACTGGATGAACTCTGGGCCTTAGGAAAATTGCTGCTAGCATGGTTGCCACACTTCTCAAAAATGGATTACAACTATGCATTAATGATGCCAGATTTAGCCAATTAGCAGAAAAGGATATCTTTTGTATTAATTGAGAAATTGTTGGCTCCACAATTTTCCTGCTGCTTTACAAAAGCTAAATGACCTTCAGGAAGGAATAACTGAAGATCCCCAAACATTTCTTCAAGATGTATCCACTTGTTAGAACAGTCCATCTTACATAATACTAAACAAAGACACCTCATCATGGCAAATGCAGTAGACCATAATATTCTAAAACTAACTATGTATTAATGAAGCATAGCTGAAAATCTTTTTGCCTTCTAAAGCTCTTTGAAGAAATCCCAAAACTTACTTGTCATGAGAATTCTGAGTTTCCATTATAATTCCATAAATTCTGCAAATAGAACTTTTTATAAACAAAGTCACCACTAATACTATTATTAAAGGAATCATGACAGCTGTGGATTAGCTAAAAGAAACTGTATTTCTATATGATTATCCTTGCTTCAAACTGATGCTTCAAGGTGAAGGCATGAACATGAATAAGGTGTCGAAAGATTGGAAGATAAAGAGATTAGACAAAAGGCCCAAGTGAGATGTAATCAGATTCTGATACAAGTCTAGATAATCTAGACCTACCACAAGTTCCAGCTGCTGTATTAATAGTGACGGTTCGGTTTCTGGATTTAGGACTGCTATGAAAAAAAAAAAATAGCAACAAGAAGGGGGAGGGGAGTTATCAGCTTTTCTACAGGAAAGTCAAACTGCAGGTCTTCAAAAATGAAAAAAAACAAAACAAAAAAGCTTCAGTTATAGTGAAAGAGGTTGGAAGATGCCTTAATTTTCCCTTAATGCCCAGGCGTGAAGACCCTTTGTCTGTCATGGTGGAAAAGAAATACTACTCTTCAAAAGACTGAAAAGGCTGGCATTGCATTTATGTGCAGCTCCGTCTACAGACAGCGAATATAGTACCAGTTGTGTGTGGGGGTGAGCATGTGTGAGCCAGTAAGAAACCACCTCAATCAAAAAAAGTGGTGAAAGGTTTGTTTTTGAATTATAATGTGAGCTTTTGGCTTCATATACTAAATCGCACTTCTTTCATAATTGTTTCCAGTTTTGAATCTCTGTTTGTGGACTGGTATTACTTTCAATACTCTGGCCTTCACATAGTTATCTATTAATCGAGATTTGTAAATGGCTATACTGATTAGTTTAACATAGAAATCTTAAACCTTTTGATTGCAAGTAGGAAATTTTAGTTATTTCTAACAGCCTGGGAAAGTTTCATAAACCTGTCAAATTTTGAATCTATTTGTAGAGCACCATCACTTTTTATATCGCCCCCCCCCTAGTTTTGTATCAATTGGGATAAAGATTTAAATTTTTTACCAAGAATTGTTTCCTTTATATATATATATATATATATATACAAACTTGTCTCATAATTGTGTACATATATAATCTCTGCTTTTTGGGGATTGGGGTGAGTGCTTATGGGATTTACCATTTTTGCAAGTCTTCCATCTTTAAACCAGATTGATGCCCTTGGCTAGGAGTTAATTTGGGTAAATTGATTTGTCAACGAAACTCGGTGTGGTGTGGGTGGAAAACAACAAGAGCAATATTCCAGTTCTTTCTGACTGAACGAATAAGTCTTCTGTTTACTGTTGTGAAGCCTAATAATCAGTTAGTTAAAGACCGGGAAGGGAACCCACATAAGTGGGACAAGTTTATTTGGGAGCGATTGCGAGTAGACTGGCTGAGTTCTTGATGTGATGTCTGAGATTTGTAAGAATCTGGCAGTGAATAAATCTCGTTCAGTTTATTACACAGTTCCACGGTAAACCTGCTGGATTGTGCTGACTGCATACAGGCCATCTTTGAAGCTCTGACTACATTAGCTGGAGCAGCAGTGGGAGTTAAACAGCTGCTATTCTATATATACTCGTACATGCAAATAAGTTGAGGATGTGAATTGCTAATAACTGAAACAAAAGTGATTATGAACATAATGTTATTTTGGGGAAATGAAGTTATTAGCCTATTGTTGTTGCAAAGCCATTTTTAAAATATGCTAGCTTGTTGCTGCATGAATAGGAAAATATGTTATTTATTTTGTAGATTTTATTTTAGTTTTAAAATTTTCAATGTAGTTAACCCAACTTTTGTTTGTTGTTTTTTTTTTTCAGGTCATAGTGGTGGGTGGTCCTGCACAAGTTAAGCAGGTGATGGAGAGACCACCAGTTGATGAACCAATGATCACACTAAAGGTGTCCATCTTATCCTCCCTTAAGCAAGCACTAGAAAAACAGATGCAGCAGTTGTCTATACAGCAGAATATTGAAGGTTCATGCCTGCCTTCTGTCTCTCATTTTTTTTCTTAAATAAAAACACCTTAAAAACCAAAATGGTAGATACACAAGATTAATTCAAAATGGTTGGTGGCTTAGCATAGCACACAATGCACTGCTGGAAGACTGAGTCTTGGGCATCATCTCTCTTCCTCACACTGGCTTGTCCCACCTGACTTTTCTCTGGTTTTCTCCAACTACTAGTCAGAATAGCTCCCAAAAAATTTTGTCCAGAATACAGAAAGCAGGATAGTGGTTTGTCCTGTTGTTTTCCTACAGTAGATGCACTCCTCTTCCCGCCAATATTTCTGGGTATCATTTTTTGTGGCCCCCATTCTTTTACAACACAAGGTTTTGGCTGTCATCAGGTTAGCAGATCTTTAACAACCATTGGTGAAGTGCATTATGATTCTTTTCAATTGGAATATTGAACATTTATTGTGTTGAATTTCCCTGATGTTGTTAAGACTATTTATTCTTATTGAAAACCATGATCAGATGCAGTTTCCAGCTACTATCCAATGTTATTAACCGCTGCTGTCATCATTGCCACTAATCAGACCACAGTCATTGAAATCAACATGCGAATGACCAGTGCATTGTTATGTTATCCTTCTTACACACTTTATTTGGCCAGAGATCAGTTGATTTAGTGCATGTAGCATGCTGATTATTTACAACAAATTTTGTTTTAAGTTTTTCTTTTTAAACTTTGAAAATTTCAACAAATAAAATTTGCATTTTGTCCCAATGTCTGTCTTGTAGTTTTGTAAAACTGATGTCTGTCTTGTAGTTTTGTAAAACTGATGTCTGTCTTGTAGTTTTGTAAAACTGATGCCATCTTTGCAAGAATGGTAGTAAATGAGCTGCTATGTATTGGTAAAGTTCTTGCTGATAGTTTCTCAGCATATTAATAAATTGTAAATGTACACTGTGGCACATGATAGCAAATGGACATTCACAGTGTGTCATTAAGACCTAAATAGAATGCATACTTTTAGTGTTATTGGCTTTTTTTTGGTTAATCATTTAAGTTATGTATAGGTAAATTATTTACATTCTACCACATATAGTTACTACATTTGTAGAATTGTCGGAATTTGACCGTAAACAATTTTCTGCTCTGTTAAAAGTGAAAAAAATATAATTTTTAAGCTATTTTCCTGATTTCTCTCTCACTTGCTCATTGCGTGTTTGTTTTTTTGTAGGTACAGATCTCCAAGTTATAGCTGTTGGAACATTATGTAAAAATAAGGGCTGTAAAAAGGTAAGAAATAGCTAAATTTTTAAAAATTTATTTACATGGTTGGTTTACATAATCAGTCCAAAAGAAGAAGAAAAATTGTATTCACAGGACACAAATGCCTGCAAAATGTTGTTATATCCACTTAGCTTTTGTTGTTGCCTGCCCTTGTATCTATTTTGGTTTCTTGGCTTAACCGAAAGGAAACATTTGGTTTGACACGTAATTTGGCTGTTGCGGGTACATTAGATTTCAAAAACAGAACTGGTCACTTTCTCTCTCTCTCTCTTTTTTTGACTACTTGACAAAGATTTTGATATGGTTGCTTGTAATGTCTTGAATTAATTTTGGCACCTATTAAAGATTGCTGTTAAATGCTCTTAAGTTTGTTTCTGTTTTTCTTAAATAAATAGAGCTATAATGGCAAGCATTCTGATGAGGAAACTTGCTTATATCATTCAGGTGATGCAGTTTTTCATGAAGGGTGAGTAAAAGTTTACTAGTTCTTTTAATTATTTGGATTAGCTTCATTCTTACAAGGAGGCGTGGAGGAATCCTTTCTTACAGGGCCGCCATGGAAAAGAGACTTATAAATAGGTTAATACCGACGCTATTAACCACCATTGCTGGCACTGCATTCCATTTCCTTACAATTTTCAATAAGCTAATCAAATCTGAATCAGTCGTCTTTATTTCGTAGGTTTGGCAAGATATTTTTTGCAATCTCATTAAAATTACAAATGGTATTTTGGGAACATTCGCTTTGGTAATGCGTTAGTTGCAGTCTTTCTGAAAGACACCAGGACCAGCTTATGGTATTTTTTTTACTTAAGCTGCAAGAACTTTAATTGAAAGGGAGGGAAAAAAGTGGATAGGGGAAAGTGGTATGGTTGCTATTTGAAGATGTAGCTATATAAATACTTATCATCTTATTGTTATGTTCCTTGATTGATTTGGAGAGGAAAACCCAGCTGAAACTGGTCCCCCAGGCTTTGTATTTGTCTTTAGATTAAGCAGGGGCCAGAAAATGTAAGTCTTAGCTTGCCCTGAAGTTGGATTACACAGTCTTCTGATAAGATTGGTGTTGGGTCCCATTTAAAGTGCGGTATGACCTGAAAACTGAGCAGCTGTAAAACAGTTGCATTTCTCCAAACTGTTATGAAGAAATGCTATTTTATTACATTAACAAATGCACAGTGATTGCCTTTTGTTAATTTGAAGATAAAAAACTTGCCAGTTCTGTAAAGATATGTTACTAACTGGTTGAGAGTTTTAGTAGATTGATTTCTAGTGGTCGTGATGCTCGTATCTTTTCATTACAGCATGCAATTATATATTAGTAATAACACATGATATTTTATTATTTATAATAACTGTTTATGCCCTTTTTATATTGCCCACTTTGTTTTAATGTAAGAATTCAAAGAAGAAAATGGACATGATTGGGTGTTTGTGAATTTCAATTAAAACTGCTATATTTTGGATTATCATCATTTTTTTAAAGAATCTTTGTTTTAAAAGAAGCTGTTTGATGCATATCATCTTTGTAATTATAAGAACCTATTCAAAATCTGTAAATTGTTTTGTTCCTTGTGGTTCATATTTGATGGGTCCCCATTTTGTCCCTATATTTTTAAAGCTGAACTGCCTGAACATGTTCTAGATATTTTGGCTTTTTATATCTAGGCTATAGAAATTCCTATGGCATTAGAGATCCTTTCTTAATAATTATTTGTTCATTGACTTCTGAGTTTCCCTTTTTTCCCCAGTTACAAGTACTGGTCCTGTTGTCCTAAGCGAACCACTGATTTCACAGCCTTTCTGGAACAACAAGGATGTACATCAGGAAAACACCTATGGGTACAGCCTGTGGTGAGTGAGGAACTTTCGTCAAAATTGTTGTGATTGAGATGTTCAAATGAGACCTCACTGAAATAGTATCACCATAATGGTATCTACTGGGTTTTATTTGAATGCTTCTAGTATATTTCTTTTCTAAACCAATATTTTATAATAGCTTTTATTTTTCATTTTCAGGGTTACAAATAAAATATATGGTTATTTCCCTTGCTAAAAGTTTGAACTAATACTATTGTTAATATCCATGTTAGCTTTGGCTTAGTAATCGAGTATAACGATATATATTTTATTCAAATCATTTTTTAAAATTTTCCTTATTTAAAGAATTATTTTCATAAAAGAATCGTAAACTTCTCATTAGTATGAATAGATGTCATTAAAATAAACACTGACTTATCAAATGATTATTTCTCGTATAGAAAATTAAAGAAGAATCTATTATTTTTCAGTTTTATAGTTCTTTTCTCCTCTTTTTTTAAACACTTTTACTTTCCAAAACAGAATATGACACATTCGTTCCACACAAAAAAGATTTTTAAAAGGGATAATAATAAGACTCATTATTGCAACCTAGTAAATTTTATAGTTGTAATCCCATTAGTTTATCACTTACCATTGAACCATTTAGTGTTTTCGAAAGTAAAATTGTTAAAAAAAAGAAAGAGGGGAAGAGAACTATAAACTGAAAAATAATAGATTATTCTTAATTTCCTATATGAGAAATAATCATTTGATAAGTCCGTGTTTATTTTGATGACATCTATTCATACTAATGTGAAGTTTAAAATTCTTTTATGAAAATAATTCTTTAAATAAAGTTCAATGATAAATTAGTTTTGTAGTTATCAGGTAGAAACCATCATGGCAATTGCTGCTTGGTTGGAGAAGGATCTCATGCGAAGGAAGCTGTCGAGGTGTTTGAAAAGGTGGTAGTCTTTTGGAGTAAAGGTCTGGTGAATAGGCTGGGTGAAGGAGAACTTCGTACCCCATCGTGTTCAGTTTCTGAAGAGTCACATTTGCAACACGAGGACGAGTATTGTTGTGGAGCAGGATTGGGCCTCTTCAATTCACCAATTCCAGATGTCGTTGGGAGAATTTCTGATGAACAATGTTTACTTCACAACAGTACCTTTAAGCTGTGATAGTTTTGCCAGGTTGCAAGAAGTTGTAGTGGATGACACTAGTTGCAGTCCACCAGACAGTGATCATGACTTTCTTTGGGTGGAGACTGGGTTTTGGAATGTGGTTAGGTACCTTGTTTCTGCCAAGCCACTGTGCTGATTGTTGTAAAGGATCCATTTTTCATCACACAATGATTTGGTCAAAAAATGGGTCATTTTTGTTTCTTATGACAAGCAAAGAGCAGTCTGCTACATTCTTTATCTCGGAGGCTCACATCTCCTGATCGAAACTTTGCAAACCATCATTGTACTGTGCGCTCATTTGCTGTGTCCTCATCCCGTGGTTGCTTAATGTTACGAGTTGCCTCATGAAGCAAAATGGCATGAAAAACTTTTCTATCCGTGCTTTATGATTTTTCAGAAAAATTAGGTCTTGCATAATGTATGCCAGAGCACACACTACAAAACAATATATAACTTATCTACATACACCTTCACAAGCATGCAAAAAATTAACCCCAAATTAACATAATATAAAAACTGACAAAACTTTTGTAATGGCCTAATAGATAACCAAAAACATGTTGCTGTCCACAAACTCAAAACCCCAAATTATTTTAAAAAGCTTATTGGGTCTCCTCTTTAATATCTAAAATTAAAACTTGGTAAGTTCAGTATATTCTAAAAGTTGAAGACCTGGAAATATTCTAAGAAATTTATACCAAACTTTCTAATAAGTCAGTATTGTTTCTTAAATAAGGACTACACAGCTGGTGCTAAGATTTGGAGTTAAGAAAGCAATAACTCAGCAGAAGTTATTCCATCAGTGATACCTGATTTAACATTGCAGCATGGCCATTTTGCATGGAGTCTTTAGAAATTGAGCAAAGATGTAGTATTAACCCATTCCCTGCCAAAGTCAGAGATTACTAATCTAACATAGTGTTTCTGACACTTGATAGATGGCTGGTCAGTAGCACCAGATATCGTTAATTTAAACATTTGGCAAATTCTGAACCATCTGTCAGTGTAAGAGTGAATCTGTTAACGGAAATGACATTGGTTCAAAAATGGTGGTGCCCATGAAAGAAGATCAATTTTCTGCAAAAGTTGCCAAATTTATCACTGATTTAGACCCAGGAAGACGCTGCGGGGTAAGCAAAAGGCGAGGATTTTGCCATGATATTAAAGTGTTCTGTAAGTGCAGCAATGTGCCTCTCTGTGACATTTACCATTCTGCAAAGAAGCATTACTGAAATATTGTAAAGTGCAAGATCAAAGATGAATAAAAACTTTTTTGTGTCAATAAAGGTGGTTTATTTCTGCTAATAAAAAGTGTTAAAATATTGAAAAGTTGGAAATTTTAGGGATGTAAACTAAAAAAATCTTGGCAGGAAAACTGCCTCTGAAAAAAATTGCAGAAGCTGTTTTGAGTATTAGAAAACAGTTATTCTGTTATACTTACATAGCAGATAATTTATACTGTACTTAAAGAGGGCATCCAGAATATTTTACATCCCACAATTGATTGCTGTTTATTCAGGATGAGCATGTGGAGTAACAATAGTAGGAATAATTATTTGTAGTGTACTAACAAATTTCTTTTGAACATCAGCTATTATTTATCATGGCGAGCCAATTTTGTGAATGAAGCCAGATTAATAAGCATTTAGTGCTTTCAGGGTGTGCTAGCTTCTTGCTGCTGTCAGAGAAATGCAGACCAGTAAAAACTCAAAAGAGTTCATGAACTGGTTGTAGGCATGCAACCTTTAGAAATTTCTGAAGTAATCTATTATTAAAAGGGACCTGGAATCTTATTCAGGCACAGGTCATGTTGCAGGGTAACTCTCCGAAACAATGACATGACACTGCTGACCATATACCATCTGTAAAGTTCTTTTGCTGTTTTGTGGAATCCTTTTATTGCAAAAGTATGCATTTGTGAGAGTGATTTACATAGATGTTTTATATTTCAGACAAATGAGAAGAAATGTCGCTATGACTGGCACCAGACTGGTAGTTGGGTAACTATATCAATCTACACCAAACTAGCTGTCCCCGAAAAGTCTCACGTGAAGGTTAACAAGGTGGCATGCAACATCAATATAGTCTTTGAAGGAGGAAAAAGTAGTTTTGAACAGGCAATGATATTGGCAGGGGTGAGTGTTAGGCTTCTGCTGTTTATCTAGTTATTTATCCTTAAATCTAGATGAATAAATACATACCATACATATGCAAAACAAAGATAATGCTGCTGAACTGTATCAGAACATTTGTGAAGTAGCTTATTGTGGTTATTAAACTGTTTTGATGCTTAAATATAAGAGTTATCATTTATGAAGTCAGTAACTTTCATTGGGCTGGTTAACTTAAGTAGGTTAAATTCAAAGTTTAAATTGCAAAATCATGTAGTTAGTTTGGATTTTTTTAGTTTCTTCAACTGTCCTATGATTTTGTGGTGATTGTTGCTGTATTAGGCTAGAGTTGTGGTGTATCCAATGTAGCCAAAATTCTGGAGCCAAGGTTTTGTTTGTGGTATAGTAAGTGGCCAGGATGTGCCTAGAATTTAACTATACCTTACCTGGAAGTATGCTGCTGCTGTCACTTATCGTTTTACTCTACTCAGCTTTGAAAAAAAAACCGTTTAAATAGTAATATTTGCGGTACAATTATTCAAGTTAGCTAGTTGTCATTGAAGCTACTCCCAGATCCTAAAATAATAAAACTCTGCTAGTTTTGTTTTTTTTTTTTTTTCTGAGGGGTGGGAGAGGTGTAGCTGGCCACTCATAACACAGATTCTCAGCACCACCAACTGTTGTATTTTCTCAGGTGGTTGATCCGGAGAGAAGCGAAGTGAAGATGTCCGGAACAAAAGTGGAAATCATTCTGAAAAAAGCTGAGCTGTTCAGCTGGTCGTTGCTGGAGTTACCGCAGAAACCGGTCCCCACTGATCCTATTGACAGTGATGAGGAATTTGATTTGTTAGATTGACACTCGCACGCTAAGTCCAGAAGAATAAACTACAGGGCAGGACCACTACAAGGCTTTGTTTCAAACTTTATTTCATTATGGTGCAAATTAGCTGCTTGTTTTTCAAGTGATTATGAAACTTTTGTTTGAACTTTTTTAGTAGTTCCATCTGCTGCTTTCTTTTTGTTTGTTTTTATGCATATATTAAAAAGAAAAGTAACATTGTTTGGCTGCATGTTTAAATTAAAAGTGCCCCCATGGCTTGGGTTTTGTTTTACTTTTCTCTGATTCTGAACACTTAAGCCGCCTTTATATTTAAAACAAAATAGGAAATGATTTTTGTTTAAAAAAACAACCAACCAACCACCTACTGGTATCGTAAATTTGGATTTGGTTATTTGCAAGAATTCTAAATCCAGGCGGATCAAATATGTTATTACCCCAAGAGTTGGCCTGAGTGCATCTCTCGGGAAAGGAATATTCTTTTGAGCCATGCAGAAATATTTCTGTGGATAGCTTGATGATCTGGCCAGAATTTAAATATATTCTACCAAATCTTCAGTTAACTGCTGTGTATCATGCACACTTCTCCAGATGAGCTACTTGTTAAAGTGTGATTAAGAATAAAAGTTGGGTGGGGACTTTGGAGATTCGCACACAAAAAAAAAAATTAGAAGACAACGACGATATAGGTAGTGACTGCAATACTACTAAACTGATCACTACAATGTTTTTCTACTTTCAATATTCTGAATGATACTAACTTAAGCCTAAAACATCCCCATCATTCGATAACAGGGTATCCCATTTTGCTAAGCAAGTTGCCTCCCTTTCTCAGATAATTGAGTGGAAAAGCCAATCAGCAGAGCATGTTTGAAAACTTTAATTAAAAAAAATAAAACTGAATATTATACATGCAGTCCATTTTTATTATTAACTTGATCTCAGTTGCTGATCAACAGTTGGGAGGTCTTGTTCATAGTTTGGTAAAGTTGAATTTTTTTGTGGTAGAATAATTTCGAGAATTGTGTGCAGCTTAAAAGGCTGGAAGAAATTAGCGGTGATAATGGTGGTGTACATAAGTTTAAAAATCAAACTGATATCCATTTCTTTCCTCTGGAAGCTTTTTGGGACTTTAGACTGCGCAAAGCTACTAAATAGTGTGTAATCTACTGTTGGAGCCCCAAAATTTTCTTCAAATGGAGAGATGAAGCCAATGTTTAGAATGGAAGTATAATTCACACACCCTTGTAGATAGATAGCCAGTAAGTAAACTGCAAAATGAGAAATTCTTTAAAGAGTACCTGGCATCCAATTATCAGGTGTTTAAGGAAACTAAAAACCATAATGTGAAATAAAGGGTGAAAGGACTATTGCATGAATTATTGCATAGACATTGGTGGGGAGTGAAAGAGGACAAATGTATCTGTAAAGTCTTGCAAAGTTCTAGATTTTGGTCAGACTGAGAAAGTGGAGGAATTCAGCGTGTAAAAAAAAAATTGGAAAAATTACGAACAGGGATAGATTCCCTTTACCCAGGAAAAGGCAGCCCATCTTCAAAAATGAAGTGATTCCTCAACAAAACCATAGCAGTTAATCTACACTAACTTCCATCTAAATACTCTAAAGGATTAGAAATTTTATTTTTGCATCTTAGAGCTAGTGTTGCCAACATAGTAGTAGATAAATTACCCCTGGGAATTCACACTAATTTAGAGAAAAAACAAAACTTTGTGTAATTTTCTTTTTTAAGAATACAGTTATTTAGCTACCCACACAAACAAGTTTGTTTATTAGGAGGGCATTTATCTGGTCAAGGAAAACACTCTAGATGTGAATTTCCCAGGTATAATACACTAAAAAGTTCTTCTACATAGGTACTATAATTTTTTTAAAAGTAGTTGTTTCCCCAAACTTTTTTGACACCATGACTGATCAAAGTTCCCCATGTATCCGATCCCTAAAATACAAAAAAAAAACTATCGCTAACCAAGATGCATCATTACCCAACTTACTGGACTCTGATGAGTATGTGAATGAAGTTTTCTTGCAGGTAAGATAAAGAACAAAATTTGAATTTTACACAGATAGTGAGCAGGAATATCCCAACTTATGCAAGGGTTACGTTCCAGTCGGCTGTGTGTGGGTCAAACTTGCACGTACACGGCAATCTTACATAAGGGTTAGGGTTGCATCCGCACTGTCAACAATTTCTCCATCTTGGCAATCACACCAGTCCTTTGTTTCATTATCACCATAGATATCATGGGGGCAGATCCTTTCATGTGTTCTTTAATTCGGTCTGCGTCTCACTATCACGTCAACTGTCGACAGACATGACCACATACAACAATGGAAGACAGTTTGCCTGTCATCATATTTCTTTTTTATGCTCACCACCTCAAGCATAATCACCTTATGCTTTGCGGAATCACTTTTATGCTCTGGTGCAATGGAAAAATCTACATAAAAATGAAAAGATTTATGCACAACAGCGCATGGGAGAGGGATACTGGCCAACTAACACACACAGACCCCAGCATGCATTACTCCACGGCTCATAACCAATTACTCATACATAGCACTATGTAACATTTTTGATGTATCTTGAGTTTTTTGGGAGAATTTATTTATTAAATAAAGTTGAATTTACATAAGTTGGGGTATTCCTGTAGAAGATTTTGCCTACTATAAATGCAGAGAAACTAAGTACACTCATATGTAACTTTACCTCTGTAATTCCATCTTGTTCACCCTTCAATGTTACATTAATGCTCCTGAACAAACCAACCTCCACAGCAAAGTTGGCTTTTGTTTCATTAAACTTACAGACCACTCATATTAGTATAATTAGTCTACCCAAATAGACAATCTTCCATTACACTACACATTTCTCAGTAAGTAGTTACCTTACTGTATATATTTTATTTTCAGATTTTACAAAACATTGGCATGCCAAACTCTGATCTGGGTGGTCTTCCTAATGACCATACCGTCCCACCGCTCACCGTATCTACTCACACTTGGTTAACTCAAAGAATTTGTCTATTATTTTCTCTTTCACTCATTGGAAAAACCCTACTGTAAGCGAGATTTTTCTCGTTGTAATCGTCCACTGTAAGTCCTAGACACCAAATTCCATGAATCCATGTATCTATCCATGCACATGGCTATACATTTCTGAAAAAGATGAGAAAAACAATATATGGTGGTTGGTCTGGTGTTTAAGATCAAAATAATAAGTCCCTTTCTTTTTTCTGATTGTATTGTACACAACTAAGAAATTTAACATCTTACAGCAATCTTTTAATAACTCCTTAAAAACTCAATTTTCTAAGTGTATCCATCAAAATTCAGAAAACTGAAGCAGTACCAACTAGTAAGTTGATAGCAGAAGTTAATTCCACGCAAAAGCCAAGTTTGTTACTAATGATGTTCAAATAAAACCTGGCCCACATGCTGTTATGGTGATGTTATTCCAGCCGGCTTTCATTTGAACGTCTCTAGTACAATTCCTCAAATTCTAAGAGAGATTTTTTTTAAAATTAGTAAGAAAAATAAGATAGTCTTACCAACAACGGAAAACCTGATTAAGCCAGAGTACTGAATATCTAAGTATTTAGGTAGAAAAATAACCATACCATAATTTACCTAAACTTTTACAAAATAAAGCTTTTGCTCTACACCGCAGAACTTCAGCAGGGACAGAACTCTTCTGACCAGTCAGAGGAAACTCAGGAACAACTGGAAACCATGCCACTGACTAGATAGCAACAGCTGACCATAGTTTACACTATCAAGATGTTCTACGCTCACCACCAGTATATTTTTCTAGTACATTCTTTTAAAAGTGAGTCTTTCCGGAGGATCAAGTAAAATGGTGGTGTATGTAATTCGGTTTAAATGGAGCAGTCATTGAAAATTTCCTAAATAGGGTCTCTATCCCCCCAGCCTTCATAATAAGAGTCCAACACACCCGCTGGCATTGAAATCTGAGCGTCCAAAGTGTTTCAATTCTTTTACAAATTTATTTACACGTCTTTGCATTGGGTCAAACCACAACTAGCATGCTGTCATGTTATTGCAAAAAATCTGGATAAAATAGTGAAGAAGCAGAAACTCTTAAAATAAAAAAAAATATGTACTTCTAATAAGTGTAAACTGGCAAAATTGTGAGGGAATTGTGTGTGTGTGGGGACCCTAGTAACTTACGAACTTTGATTTTAAGTACTCTAAGATAGATAAGCACCTTATAATGCCATTTATATCCTTCAGATGCTTTGCTTACAAATTTTAGGAAATAACTGCATGAAAAATTCTGTGATGCTGATAATCTTTTTTTTTTTTTTTTTAAAATCAGCATTTGTAATTTATCGTATTTCCTAAAGTGCACCAAGGTAAAATATGATGTATACTACTTACCTGCTCTGAATTATCTAACGAGGTACCTGGCTTTGATATACATTTCTTGAAGCATTTCTCTGACATTTTCTACAAAACACGACAGAAGACATTTCAAAAGAAAGGGAGAGGGTGGTACCTTAAAAACAGAAACTCTATGCCGTTATTGTCCCTGGTTCTGCGTACCTGCCCCAGTCTGATTTCACTTCAAAAGAAAAGAACTAAAAACACTTAAGTAATTGGTTTCTAATATACATTTAATTTGCCATAAAAAAAAAAAGGCATATGATGTGAAGGGGAAGAAGAAGAAAAAAGACTAACTGGGACAAGCCTGGACATCTTTACCCTTAAAGGGAAAAGGTTAAGTTCTATAATAATTTTATTTGAAATATTTTAGTCTTCTAAGTTTAAATTCACTACATTATATATCATTTTAGCACTAATTTCAGGACGAAATTGCAAACAAAGATTAAATTAACACTAGAGCTTTTAAAACAAGCACATTTGTTGAGCCAGAGCAGTTTGTAGATATCTAATATATATATATATATATATTTTCAAGTGACTGTGTTTGATTGTTACTCTTACAGGGATGAACCATAGCACCTAGAGGCCCCAAATTTTGGGTGTAGGTACTTCAGAACCTGGGCAAAGTTTTAAAGGTGCCGTACATTGGCCCTGAAGGTTCTGAGGTCACCAAAGGCAGCTTTTCGAAAGCCTTAAAGTTCGCTGCACTCGTTCAAAATAGGTGACCCAGCAGCCTCAAATTACAATGAAGTTACCTCGGGATCAAAGACAGGATCCAAGGGTACCAGAGCCTGGCCTCAAAGGCCACCTTTCAGGGTTCAGAGGTACTATAAGCTTCACAGTACTCAGAGAAGTGACCACAGTTGTCTACATGGTCCTGAAGCTGGGCTCCTGTGGAGCAGAACCAGACGTAGGTGCACAGCCTACGGAACGTCAGGGGGATGATGCATCAGCGGCATCATCTCGGCGCCCATCCAACGACCGACCCGGCGTCTAAACGAATAAGGTTTGTTCTTCAGACAGACAGGTATACAATCTTTTATGTTGTCGTCTTTGTAACAGTCAGGTCCGTGAGCTGGTGATCAACGGCGATGGGGCTTAGATTCCATCGAAGGAGTGCGTTCCCCCCCCCCACCACCGACCTCAGGTAAACTTCAAAGGGCGGGAGGAGGGGGCGGGCGGCGAAATCGCTTCCTTCAAAGGAATCACCGCAGCGACGGCCCGACCGATCGGAGCTGCTGTGGTCTCAATGCACCACTGATCAGCGGATCGATGGATCGATCGCCGCCAGGTAAGACCGAAAATCCAAGTACCTGTAGAATTTCTTGGGCGTTCGCTACAGCAATTTGCTGCTTAACTTGGTCCATGAGCTGCTCCCTCTGAAAGGAATCAGATTTACCCGACGAAGAGGAAAAATCCATATTTTATATATATATAATTATTATTATTATTATTATTTTAGAAAAATATCCACCGAATAACACAACTCGTATCGAAGTTTCATAGAACAGCACGTGCAGAAGCACCACCACCGGCCACTAGAGGGCGACACACACACACACACACACAAAAAAAAAAAAAAAAGCAGACCGAAACGCCGCAAAGCTGACGAAATGATTGGTTGATAAGTTTATTTATTTATTTATTTATTTATTTACAAATTTCTTCTTGCCGTCTTTAAAACAAACGAAACAACAAAAAAAAACCGGCGAATAAATATAAACGTAAACATCAACGCGAAGTAAAGAGGATGCGGTTTTTTTAAAAAAAAAAAAAAAAAAAAAAAAAATTTGCTCCGTAAAGAAAATCGTCGCAACACGCACGAGCTTTGCTGTCGTCTGACTGACTGCCTGCCCGCCCCTGCCCCGTTGTTGTTGTTGTGATGGGGGGAAAGAGAGGAGGCGAAGTCCGTGTTTCCGTCTAGGGGAGGAGGGCGGTTGTGTGAACGCCGGAGGGGGGACGACCCGCGAGCCGAGCGATGGCCCAAGTCTGTGGAGGTAGGAGGAGGGCCGGTCGTGTTTATCCAGCATGGCCGCCTTCTCCTTGTTCGATGATAGCGCTAACAGCCCGCTCTGTTCACGCCAGCAGGGAAGCTTAACGAGTCCGGAGGGAACTTGGCAAATACAAAGAAGGCCTAACTGGTCTACCTGGCTTCTCCCTCCGGGGCTGGCTGGTGAGTGAGAGTTCGGTTTTGTTTTAGACAGCCATTTGTTAACCTGTTGTTTATCATCATCATCATCATCATCATTATTATTATTATTATTATAGTTTCTGTAAATATATATATATAACATCCAAGCATCTTTATAGATTTCATCGACTTCATTTGGAGGAGAGGGGGGGTCTGGCCGGAGTTCTCAGTCCGCACTACCTGTTACCTGGGGGGGGGGGAGGTGAAGCTTGAAATGCCGTAAATGACAGACATAAAAAAAAAAAAAAAATCTCTCTCGAACTATTTCAGTCCATGCAGTAATTCCGCCTGTCAGCATTAGTCAGGCAGGGCGGCTTTAATTCAACTTGGAAAGTGGAGAAACCCTCCGTCTATTTATCCTCTGGGAGAGGTCGAAATGTCCGGTCGGCTCCGGCGGGAGGGGGTTCGGCGTGGAAGCTCGTGGGGGGAAATGTGCCGAGTGTGACTTAGCTTTGTTATTTTGAATTGGTTTCTGGGGTGGGGGGAACCAGCCGACCGACTGCGATTGATGTGGCCGATTATCAGGTTTCACGACGGCGAATTGTGTATAGTCGGGCGGGAGGAACTGAAGTATCGCTTCACTGCTGTTTTCTGTGTTACCCGGTTGTATCAACAGACCAGTTTACCCGGATTAACAGCACTCGGCCTGGGTGCATTGCATTGATCTGGCTTGGAGTTGGAGGTGGTAAATACCACAGGCATTTACTCGTCCTGGCCTATAAGCACAGCACGGGTTCAGAACTGAAAACGATTGAGTCTGTCAAAAAAAACAACAACAAACTTGGGTTGTTTGAAATCAAAAGCTTGTAAATTTTAATGAAGAAATATCAACTTTTTGAGTTATATATATATACGTGTGTGTCAACTGGTGCAAAAATCTGCTTGATGGAAGATGGAAGTGCACATTTAATTAATTGAATTATCATTTCATGACCAATCAACATAATAAGAGTGAATAATTAGGCAAATACAGTGGCTTCTATATCACAGAAATCAGACTTTAATGTTATATTAGTTGCTTGCATTGGAATGTGCAAACATTTCATAATTGAAACAGTTTTAGAATTATTTTGGTAAAAAATGTTATATATAATGTGTGTTATTATAGCTTCACGTACTGCAAGAGAATACTCCATGGTGGTCTCTGATTTAAACTCTCTTAAATATTTTTCAAAGTCCATTTATTTTTATGTATCATTTTCTTCCTTCCATCAAAATTATATTGGCAGAATGTTGCAATCTACCGCAAGTTCTCAGTTTGCATGAACTTGGCAATTATTAGGGTTGCAAATAAATTTTTATTAAGATTTTGAGAGAGAGCTTCGTGTGCACAGCTGTCCCAGTGGGAAAGAGAACAAGAAGTACTTTAGACCTATTTATTTTTCTCCTCATTATGATGAAACTCTGTACAGAAATAAATTTCTGGCATCCCAAAAGGAGCAGTCTCAATGTTCTGTTATGATTTTAACTAATTGGCTATTTTGATAATTGGCATATCTCTAACAATTTATGAAACACTACCATTCCTCATTGATGGTAGTGGACTGAACCATGTGTTACTGCTTCTACATGTTTTTTTTTCCTTCTCCATTGATTCGTACTTTGAATATTTCTAAAGTGAGATGTATTTTCTATGTTTGTTTTTTTTTTTTAAGACCATTACTATTTGTTAGGCATTTTCACATCTGTAACACTGTCACTTTACAAAATGATTTCTGCAGACAGCTGTTGCCTGATGACACTGACCTTAAATCTTACAATTTTATTTGGTTGCTGAAGTCTTGCATGTTATGTCTACCTTCAAATACAAAATAGATTGACTCTTCATGCATTGCAAATACATAAACTGGAGGTTACATAACTGAAGACAAAATATCTGCAGTCAAGTGGCCTTTATTCATGGGATTTTACTAGAAAAGCATGGCTGATAATTGGAAGAGACTGCTAAGACTCTTTCAGCATGGTAATTTCCACAGGTATATCAAACTAAATATGTCTTAATCTGAATATTATCTGAGATTGGCAAGCTGTGTAATTTGAATAGATTTTGCATTATCATTTGTTTCCTGTTGTAAGGAAAGACTCCATGTGTGTATGGTGCACTTGTATGTGCTCATGGTCCATTATAAATGTTTCTAGTTAGAGAGACAGTGATAATAAAATGTAACAAGCTGTGTGAGCTAAGCATAGATCAGTAGCAACTTAGTGTTGGTCTTTTAATTAGATTAGAATTTTTTTAATGTAAATTGCAACTCACTAAACAGCTTAAGAAAAGAATTTAAGTCATTCCATTGATCATTTCCTTAAGTTTAAAAGTTGGCATTTGCTTTATTAGTATAGTTTAATGCATTTTTAGATAATTCTTTTAAATAACTTTTTAGTTATGTCTATATAAAGTTCTAATGTTTGCTCTTTTTTCCATCAAAATTAATTAATGTACTTATTCTATAAATCTTTATTTTGTTTCTTCAAGATTAGCAAAACCAACCATGAGTATGCTAACAGTGGAAGAATGTGAACTTCTTAGTGAATCAAAGTACCGCTCATACATTTCACAGGTGGAAAAAGCCTTAAAGAACTTTGAGAATACAAGTGAATGGGCTGATCTGATATCTGCCTTAGCTAAACTTAATAAGGTAAGTGTTAGTTGCAAAAGTTTTTAATAAATTCACTAAATATTCATATTTATTCTTGTACAATTATTTTTCTTTTGTAAATGTTTAATTTTAAAACTTTAAATCTACTTGTATTAATATCTTGTGTAATGAGAAGAATGTTATTACCATATGCACTAACCAAAACAGTATAGAGATATTTTTGAGAGATCTCTTGTATGACTATTTCCATTCTGTGTTATATAATCCTTCAACTCTCTTCAGCCAAAAACTTGTCATAAGACATTTCTTTTGCTTCATGCATTTTATGTGATTCTTTGTCTCTGCATGGTGTGTACCTGCAAAAGCCATGCCACTGTTAGATTATTACAGATTTGTATTATAAAGCTTGTTGCAAATGTTCACATTAGGAAGTTGATAAATGTTTAGAGTGTAATGCTTTGATGAGTTGCGATGCTTCACCATACCTAGGCTATGGATTGGGGATAGACAGGTGTGGCTATTGAAAATGGTATAACAGTATAATCAGCCAAGTTTGGCAGAGGGCATTTGTGGCAGATCTATGAGTCCCATATCATTGATTGGACTGTATGAAATTGGCTACATTTTGCTAATTTATATGCTAGAAGGTCAGTATTTCACACACACACACACGCCCCCTAACATCAGTACATGGGCTTGACTTGGCAGACTGGAGCTAGGTTATCTTCTCTGAAAAGAGTAAATTTAACCTTCACCTTGCTAATGGTTGTTGACTGTAACTTGTTAGAGAGACTGTTTTAGGATTACTGTCATGTAACCTTATAATTGCAGTGATTTTTTTTTTTTTTTTAAATTTTTTAAGCACTGTTTCAGATCAGTGCTACTTGAATGAAGGTATTAGTTCTGTTATACTATTATTTGTATAAAGTCACAGTAATCCACGTGTGGATGACAATGCAAGGGCCTATTGTTTAGGACCATTATAAAGCACCAAGAGGAAAACATGACATCTTTTCGTGGCTTGTTCATTTATCAAACCTAAGCCTCATTCGATATGTTTGAAATGAGTTCTCTAAGCACATTGGATAGTGATCACATGCTCCTGGAACTATGCCATGTCTTGACAGACTTGTGATTGAGTCAGTCAAATATCTGGTAAACAGTATGGAATGCAGGTGTAATGTTGTAGTGCAAGCCAGGGGTGGCCATGGCTTAGGCTATTTAGGTAATGATTGCTGTCATTATTTATTACATCAAATGATGTTCAGATAGTGGAAAAAAATTTTTTATACATCAAACTTTATTGTCAGTTTTGTATGGTGTACAAAGGTTTTATCCTTGATAAATTTATAGTTTATTTTACAATATTCCTCTATTGTTTGGGTTAGTGTACTTAAAATCTGATCACCCATGGTGCTTACCTGGTACAAAAACAAATTCAGAGTTTTTAATGCTTCAGCATATATATCAGTAGGCTTCAGACCTAATAATTTTTTTGGCTACCCGGTTTGTAATATGAAAAAGGAACTTTTTCTTTGTAAATACACTATTGTTAACAGTAAATGCTTCTTCAGTACTCTACCTATAGAATACATCAAGGAAAGATAACCCTTAGTTTTTATTTTGTTGAAAAAAGAAAAATTTTAAAAAAATAGCCAGTGATCTGAAAGTAGTTTCATGGTGTTCCCCTAAAAAATAACTTTTAAAAACATTTTCATGTGACTTGGCCATTCAATTTTTATCATAGGGAACTACAAACATTTTTTAACTTATAAAAAGTACATCTTTTAGCTAATAAATGCAAAAAAAAAAAAATAGTTAAACCTACCTTTACAGAAGTTTTTTTTTACCATAAATATAAATTGTATGAACCACTAATTTCTACTACAACAATCATTTATTTATTGAAAATAAATTTTGATTCCTTTATCTTAATTGTTAGGTGTTAATTTTAGTTTCATAAATAAACAGTAAGCACATTTCTAGTTCTAAATAGCTTATTGCCAGTTTTTTTTAAAAAAAAATTTTGACTATAAAAATTGTCATTGTTTAATTCCATTTGTTTAACCTATAGACATGTGGAAATTTTATTTTGAGTAAAAAGTCTGATCAAGCTTTTGTCATTGTTGCCTTTAGCATTATCAAGAATGGGCTGCTTCAGCAGCATGACCTGGTATCAAAAATTGATTACTTTGTGACATTTTGAAATCTATTGATTTTTTGGAAGCTTTTTATAGAAATGAAATGTGATTTTTTTTTTTTTTTAAAAATGCATACCAAAATCAACTATTGATTACTTTACACAACAAATAAATAGTAAAAGAATAGGTAAAAATTTTAACAATGGTTTAGCTTCATCATAAAATGCTAGAAATTAAAATATTTTCAGCTTTTGATCGTGTTTATGTTTAAATACAAAAGAGTTTTCTACTTTAGTGTAGGAAGCTCCAACAGTAACTGAGGTACTAGAAGTGGTATCTAGAGAAAAAAAATACCAGTAAATGATAAAGTAACAAGAAGAATTTTCATAGTTGCTAATCATTAAATCATACCATTCCCAACTGAGTCCATTGCTGATCTTATATATAGATTTGTAACATTTTGCTCAATAAAGATTTAGTTTTATGTTGATATAGACATTCTTCTCTGAACTTGCAACTGTGCATTAAGAAATTTTATATATTCCTCTGCTTTTTATCTAATTATAGCATCTAATGACTGAGAAGACTTACCTAATTTTGCACGCACACATTTCAGGGATTACAAATAGTCTAGTAAATCACTTTTTTTAAAAATAAATCCCTTTGCCATTGGACTCTCCAAACAATAATTATAAAGGGCTTCGGCTCATTTCAGAACATGAGTCACCGAAAAAATTTCAAAGCATTTGTTAATGATAAATCATGTTCAGTTAGCTGGTCATTAGTAACCTCATTTGAATACCTACATTGGGTAGTTTATATATATTTGTCAGTAAAACAGCATAAAATGTCGTTTTTTAAATGATAAAAATGAAAATTATGCTGCTGCTAATGAAGAACTGAAGGTGTAATTGACAAAAAAATAAACAAGGAAATTGTTTACAACTAAAAAAAGACAACCAAATGGGAAAAGTTCATCTGTAAATAGTGGCAAAGAAACACCAGCTCCAACTGTGTGTGCGTGTGTGTTTCCAGCAGCATGAAAGAAAAACTGAAATGGACTAACAAAGAAAAAGCTGTATTTAAAGCAAAATGAGAGCATTTAATCACCTGCAATGCTGTTTGAGATGGTGCTAGCTGATGTTTATAAATCAAAGAACAAAGCAGTTGAATAGCTTTGGAATTGGACAATGGTAGACCAATTTTTTCACAAGCAATGGCATGTATTTTAGCAAATTTCAAAGTGCCTTTAATTTTTTAATAATGCTGAAAAACAAAGCAAAATGGTAAAGTAAACATTTGACTGTAAAAGCATCTTCATTGAATGGCTACAAATTCTTTAGCATTGTGTATCATCAGTAAATGTGACCTTTGATGATAATTATATTCTGGTAGGAGCTTCCTCAAACATCATATTCTGAACAAGCCTGGAAGAAGACGCGGCTTCAAAATTTGTTTGAGGAGGACAGCTGAGAGAGAGATTAAATGTTATTTGGTAGAAAAAACAATTAGTGCAGTATAAATTGTGATAATTTCTGGGTTAAAAATTGGCCAAAAATTATTCAACATGTGGATAATGTCTTCTAAATAATAGTTTCTTAGCTTTTCTTTACTGAAGAACATATTTTGTCACATTCTTACAATTGCACAGTGTCTTAGGTCATAGAAAGAAAAATAAGTTTTCTGATTATTTACATTAGTTTCCTTGAACTCTCTTAAAAGATTTTTGCTTGGAAAAACCTTTTTCTTAATATTTCAGAACTAATTTTAACACAACTGTCATCTGGTTTTGTGCTACTGTGAATATTTACTGGAGAAGTGCAATATGACAAACACTGGCTCAAGCTATTTACATTTATTTTCAGAATTTTTTGGATCTCATCCTGATAAGCTAAAACTGTTTAGCTTTTTAAAAAATGTACTCGGCGTGAATTCCAAATGAAAATGTTTTCAAATTAAAAATTGTATTAACCTGTTAGTTTTGTGTAAAGGATTTACCTTGATTAGGAGGTTGAGATCTTTAAATAGCTATTCTTATCTCAGAATTTTTCAACATCAATGTTTTGTTAAAGCAAATATATTGGTTTCCAAAATCGTTGGTTTTATTTGCCAAAATTAAACAAATTCCTCTTCATGTAACATTTTTTATTAACTAAATATGTAATTTATAAATAATTTTTAGGGGTATAAAGGGAAACAAAAATGATCTAGATATCCCCACCCAACCATAATACTGTCACTCCCAAACTTTCATAATTAATTGGTGCCAAAGCCCTTTACATAACTTAAAAGTTATGTAAGTCAAAAGCTCCTGTGCACATAAGTTTCTATCCTTACATATTCTATATGCAAGAACTGATTTTAAATATTTTAGTGTGCTTGAATATTTTTAATACACTACCTGTAAAATTGTTAAAAAGGAAAAACTGATTTAATAGAAATATTAACATGTCCCTCGCGGGCCAGGTAGTCATTATTTACTATGGGGTTGTTGGCATTCCCTAGGTCGTCGTTGTGGAAGCATCTGAAGCAGTGGTATCTGAACGTATCGCATCACAGATTTCAAAACGTAGCAGGACAAATGTTTACTAAAGTATGCAAATATAGTCCCAAACAACGTGGGAAGCAAACAGCTCACAGGATCAATTCTGATCTGCTGTGCGCCGCCTCCTGTGCTTCTGCTTCAGTGAACTGATGAAGCTTTTAACTTGAAAGCTGCTCATCTGACTGTCTTCTGCCCTAAGCGCGTAGTAATTTGAGGTGGTACTTTTGTTTTACTAGACATTATTAACTCTTCAATAGAGTTTCTACCTACGAAGTTGGGGAAGAGATTTTTCAATAATTTCTCTCATGATGCACCGAGAATAAAATAGAGAGCAACAAATGGCTTCTCTCCACCCACAGAAATTATCAAACAAGAAATAAAAACAAAATTTATTTTTCTGCAATAGCATGGGGTTTTGTACCAATGTGAAAATGACCACCTGGCTTGTGAGTGGTATATTAAACATTAACTTAACATACCTTATTCCCTAGTGTTAACTTGTGCACTGAGAGAGTCAATAGTGGGAGAAGGTTGGTGGATTCTTAATTAGATGAGGATGAAGGATGGGGCTGAAAAAGGAACTTCAACAACCTTTGCTGCTGAATGTGAAGCTACAGGCTCCTCTATTTGAGGTGAATATGTATCGTAAATTGTGGCATATAAGTCGACTTTTTAAGCCTGAAAAAATCTCTCCAAAACTAGGGATCAACTTATACGGCAAGTATAAAATGCGAACCTTTACCACAGTGGTAAACAAGTGGAACAGCACTCTAAACAATCGTTGTGCACCACTTAACGTAACTCCAACAGGCTGCCACAAATATTTCCAACTAAAACTCATGTTTGGTCAACTTATTTAACACAGAAATTAATATAATAAAATAATTCAGCATACCAAAGTTATATTTTATTGACAATGAAAGCATGTATGATCACATTTTAAAATCTTTCAATGTCCTGCTGTAAATGCTGTTCATCATCTGACGTAAAGAGGTCTGCATATGGGTCCGAATCACTGAAAGTTCCGACTTCATCTTCGGTGTTTTAGCTGTTATTCTCCTCCTCGTCACTGTCTCACCACAACAATTTGTCGTCTTCCCCATCCATTGCATTTGAAATTGATTTTATGACAGTTTCTACACAAACAGCTTCCCAAGACTTTACCATGAAATCGCACAACACATCCAGTGGTGGAGCATGCACATTACAATCCTTTGTGAATGACATTTCTCCGTCAACGATCCATTTATTCCACTCCAAATGAACATTGTCCTTAAATGGCTTATTTAGGCTTACATCAAGAGATTGAAGCACAGATATTACCTCCCCCCTCCCTGGTATTACTGCAGCTACAGTATTGTTTCATTGTAGATGCTTCTTGACATCTGTTAAGTGTGATCTGAACATCTCCAAAATCAACAAGCTCCTTGCATAATCCACCAGCCCACCTAGTCCACACATTGTCAATCCATAAATGTACTCCACCTTTGTCCATCCACCCCTCCTTGTGAACATAGACAAAAACACCTGGAGGGAACTTGATATTTGGCATCGTTTTTCATTTAAGTATAACCATTGGTTTTAATTTAGTTCCGTCTGTGAGGCAGCTTAATACAGCGGTGACCTTTGTCTTTTCGTGACCTGTACTTTTTATCAGAATGGTGTTTTTGCCTTTGGAGTCAATAGTTTTATTGCTAAATATATCAAAAAAACGATGTTTCATCCATATTACCAATCTGATACTATGGGTCGTGTTGCTACCTCAGTCCATTGACATCCATGGAAATTTGTAATTTTGTCTTTGAGGTCTTCAGGGAGTTTGTGCAATTTTATTTTTCTGTTGCAACACAAAATCATCTTAAATTTTTGCTTTCATCTGGATGTGCTTTTGCCCACTAAGTGCTCGAGTACGTATGCTAGTTTGGGTAACTGTATAGCCATTTTGACTGTTTTCGTGGATACAACCTCCTAAGTAATTTTCCAGTTCAGGCCAGTGACAGATGCCAGTTGTTACGGCACATTTCTTCTTAGGCATCTTCAGGGAAGCTTCACTTTTCTTCTGATCACGCACCAGCTTTTCATTTACTCCACACTTCCTCGTTGCAGCACTGTTGTTTGAAGAGTTTGCAAATGCAACAACTTTCAGATTGAAACTAGCATCATATTTCATTCTTTTTGCTGGTGGAGCCATGGAGATAAAATATTTTCACCTACAGTATTTAAAAACTGAATACCGTGAGTGTTGAACAGCTACAACTGGAGAAGACTACACATGGGGCTCTAGCTCCACCTACAGTGTTGTCAGGTTTGTGTGTGGATAATGATGTAACGGGCCCATAGTTTCGCAGCTGGCCACGTGGTGTTGGTGGTGCTGCTGACTGTTTGTTTACATCACTGATGCAAATGGCAGAGTGTAAACGAAGGCATACAACAGTGTTCTATCATATACTGTATGTAGCGGTATTATCATGGTACCATGCTGTGTAAACTATTAATATTTTATTGGAGGTGTTGAATTTCAGTTCTTGCCTACAGTATGTTTGGGGGTTGACTTATACACCACAATTTATGGTACATTTAGCCAGAGGTGGCGCTATAAGTTCAGCTGAAGGTACTGGTAGCCGTTCAACTTTATGGATGAACCTATTGAGACAGGACTGCGCATCAGCCTTTTTTCATAAATGACCTTGCAGCAAGACAGACCCTTGTGAACTATCCTGTTGACCTTCAAACCTTTCACTGTTGGCATCCATCTTAAGATATGCCAGTCCTGCATCAAAGTGCCTAAAAAACCTCTGCCACCTTTTGGATTGTTCAACCTCGGTTTCATCATCATCTTTACTCTTCTGCTTTTGTGCCTCCAACTCTGAGATCCTCATTTGTAAGCTCTTGAGAATAAGATTTCAATAAGTTGTCCACATCCTCCATGTTCACCTCCAGCTCAAGTTGATTGGTAAGCTTGTTGACTTTAATGGCCATGTCTTTGACATGCTCTGTAAAGACCTAGAGTACAGTTTCTTCCAAAGTCCAACCGTGTCTGTGGACGTGATCTCAGCCTATGAAGTTGCAATGCTTTTATAGCATCATAAATATTGTAGCCCTTCCAGAAGTCCCTAAGAGTCTTCCCTTCTTCTTTGGTGGCCTTGACTGCTTGTACAAATGTCCTGCATAGGTAGTACACCTTTAGAGTTGCAATAACCCCTTGGTCTGTGGGTTGCAATGGGGATGTTGTGTTTGGTGGTAAGTACACCACTTTTGTATTTTGATGAAAATCATTCAAGGATGGTGGATGTCCAGTAGCGTTGTCTAAAATCAAAAGAATCTTGAAGGGGATTGCTTTGGCTCTGCAATACTCATTTAACTCTGAGATTAAGTGGGGCCAAAACCATCCCTCAAATATGATGATAGTAACTCGGATCTTCAGGTTTGACATCCATACGACAGGAAGAGAGCGTTTACTTATCCCCTTCAATGCCCTGGAGTTTTCTGCATGATGCAATAATAAAGGTTTCAGTTCGTATCCAGGCATGGGTTTCTCCTCTTTAGATATGTATGTATGGTCTGGCATTTTTTTACAATGACAGGCCTGTCTCCTCTACATTAAAAACTTGTTCGGGCATACCTCCCCTTGCTAATGACTTTAACTAATACAGTAGGAAATTCATTGGCTGCCTCTTTATCAGCACTAGCAGCCTCACCATTTACTTTACATTATGCAGATTTGCACTCACTTTAAATCATTGAAACCTCCCATGACTTGCAACAAAAGTGCCCTCTGTTTCACCCATCTTTTAAATCTTTGTAGGGACCTTTAGTTTTTTCCTGTATTAGCATAAGGCTAAGTAGCATGTGACATTGAGTTTGATCCTCAATCCAAACACTTAATAGTTTTTTCTATCTTGAACACCACCATTGTGCTTGGTTTTTACTGTTGACTGCATGGTTGCAGAACCTTTCAGATACTTCTTGATTCCTCCTTTAGCCTTCACGATAGTGTTCACAGTTGATGTGGCCAACCTGAGAGCATATGCAATAGAAGTGATCATTTGACCATTTTCATAGCATTTCACAATATCACTTCTGTTTAAGAGTAACTGTATGATGCTTATCAGGCATGTTGAAGGGTTATAAACGTACAGAAAATGCAGAAGTTACAATGGCAAGACTCAAACAAGATGGTTGGTGGTAATGTAGTAAGACAAAGAGGGGAACCACACTTTAACCCTCATGTTTTCAATGTTCTACACTATACATGTGAAACTAATTATTTTTGCATGCGCATACAGCTCAATTAAATTTCCACGAAATTATGCATGTCAAGTGCTAAAACCTAGAGTGACAGTACATGCCTCATTGGCTTACATACAATAAGAGCAGTGGGCAATAAAGTTCATTGTTGTCTTATCTAGGTGGTGATTTGGTCTTGAAGATATTTGATTACACTTGTTCTGTGAACATGCCCAAACCAATGAGATTCTTTCCCAGATTATCATACTTCCACTACCATAGTAATTCCTTTCTGTGATGTTTGTGGGCAGGTTAAGGTCTGATGTTCTCTACAAATGATTGTGCCATGAGTCACATTAAAGGTGAATTGTTGACTTAGCAGTAAAGAGAACCATATGTAGTGACCTAGCAATATGTTCACAGCACAAACTACTGCTCTTTATGGTAGCTGGTCAAAGTCTCTCTCTTTCATGCAGCCTACTATGTATGGTTAAGAATAATACCAACCTCTGTAACTGCAGAGGTTAAAAGAAAGTTTTTTTGGAGTTCTATTTTGCTAGAATTTTCCAAATGAATATGAGCTACCCATTTATAACATTGCCCTTCAGAACAAATATCTTAATCCAAAATTTATATGAACACTATCCTTTTTTTTTTTAATATCCTTATACATAACTAAGTTGCATGTTTCTACTGGAACTTTTTTTTTTCTTTAATAAAAGCCAGTGTAGTTTAATGCTAAATCGTTTAATATTTATACTCTATTTTTTTTAAAGCAAAAAAAAAAAGTGGTATGATATGAATTATGTGCTCGAATCCTTCATTACCTAGTCTCTCCTTTTTAAAGCTAATAGACCAAACAGCAGATCTGGGTTAAGGTTTCTGATTACCTTTTGCTTCCCAAAATCTGATTTGACACAGGAGTCATCATCACCTCTCTTCTGCAAACTACCCCCCCCCCCCCCCACAGTGAAAACAAGAGACTACCAAGAAATGGAATCAGTATTTCCCCGATGACTTAATGTATTTTAATAGTTTTAATCAAGTAGGTGTATTTTGATCAGCCATCTTGGATATTGTTTGAATGCTTGTGCTTGTAAAATATTGCATTTCCTGACTGGTTTTAAACTAATGATCCATTGCAATAACGATATTGTATCCATCTCATCAAACAGCATGGTTGCCAATTTCTATCTGTAGTACTACGCTGCTCATAATTTTTCTTTTTATAATGAAATATAGCAAACGTGAAAAGGCATTTGGAAGCTTTTATTTTAGGGTAGCCTTTAAAGATAAATAAAGTATATAAAACAAGAAATTGTAGATGTTTTATTTCATTTTTAAAATTAAAGTTTAAGCTTGGATACTACCAGTGATTTGATTTAAAGCTAATATCTTTTGAAAATTAGAACACACATCTATAGCTTCTCTTAGGATATTACCGTTGTCACTAAAGAATACAAGCATGACAACTAGTTAAATTGAGCCAATTTTAATTTGGGAACATTTAAACTGTTTTAATAAAAACAAAATAATTTAGTTTACTCCCCCCCCCACCTAGTAACTAACAAAATAACAGCTGCTGCTTTTTACTGAAATTTTATGGTGACTTTTATTATTATTTTATTGACGCTATAATAGTGTGTATATCTCTAGAGTTTTAAGAAACTTGTAAAGCTAAAAGAAAAAAGTTTCAAAAATCACATTTTAAAGTAGTTCTTCTGTTTGGTGGAATGCTTGTCATTCAGAATTATCAAAATAAAAAGTTTTACTTTATTTTCGCATAGTGAAATTTGTTTTAGAATATTTTTAGAATAAATCGTGGGTGATATTTTCATTTCTCCGTAAGAGTCACTAAAAATCATGTTTTAAAAAAAAAAAACATCAATTCATTTACATGTTAAATTATTTTGTATCTCCAGGTCTTCACTATTTTATTAAATCAATGTTGTTAAACAGTTTTTTAAAAAAATATTTTTTTTTTTTTAGGTTCTATTGTCATACATAAAATATCCCGTGATTCCTAAAAGGGTTACCATTGGAAAGCGTCTGGCACAATGTCTGCATCCGGCATTGCCAAGTGGTGTTCATTTGAAGGCATTGGAGACCTATGATATAATCTTTAAATGTATTGGCACCAAGCGGTTGGCACAGGACTTGTTTATTTATAGTGCTGGTCTTTTCCCCTTAATGGGACATGCTGCTATGAATGTGAAACCCATTTTGCTGACTGTCTATCAGCAGCACTTTGTCCCTTTAGGCAAACACATTAAACCAGGCTTAAATGGACTACTGTTAGGCCTGTTGCCAGGACTAGAAGAAGGGTCAGAGTTTTATGATGGGTAAGTGTACCAAATTTTCATCAAAATGTTTTTTATTTTTAATTGTTAACAGTGCTTATAAATAATAGTTTTTTTTTTCTTTATACAGTCAAACCTCTGTTATCCGAGCAAGATCTCAGGTTCCCATGAATATTTAATTAGGCATACTGTGTGTTATCCGAACTCAAAAACACTATAAACGTGCTATAATTATTATTGTTTAATAAATCGATTTATTTTTTTCAATCTTTGTTTTAACATCGTTATTCATTGAGGTTTAAATATGTTGCATTACCTGTTTACAAAATGAATATTAAAAAAAAATGTCTACGTATGTTTATTATAGTGTTGGGGCCCAAGTTGGCCTAGAACCAAGCTGGCTGGCATGCATCTGGCCAAAGTCCCTGCAGGCGTTGAGGTCGGATTGTTTTAGCTGCCAGCTCGATTGCATCAGTCCTTCTGCGATAATGGTTCGAGTTCCAACTCCTGTTGCCGGTGTGTATTGTCCGTGCTTCCATTAGGGCAGCAGAGTGGCAGAAATCCCCCGCAGGGGGCCAGTAGTGCCAGTGTGAGTTACTGCAGAGGCCTGTGAGGCACCAGGTGGCTATAATAGCACTGCTCTGCGACTTTGTTCCAAGTACGTTATCTGTTACAGGTGATAGAGTTTGTTGCTGTTACCATGTCTGTGAAGAGAAAGCGAACACCACTGACAATCAAACAGAAAAGCAAGATTTTACAGCTTCTGGATCATGGTGAAAAGGCATCAAAGATTGCACAAGAGTACAACATTGGAAAAGCAACATTGTCTGACATCAAGAAAGCAAGACCGGCGATTGAGAAGTTTATCAAACAAAGTGACACTTCATGTGCATTAAGAAGAAAATCCATGAAGTCTGCCAAAGATGAACAACTCGACCAAGCCATATTTTTGTGGTTTTCACAGCAGCTTGAAAAGGGGATTCCTGTCTCTGGCCCAATGTTACAAGAAAAAACTGCAAGTTTCTATGAGCGTATCATCGGGCTGGTTACAGCATTTCAAAGATCGTCACGGCATTAGACAACTCAGCGTTCTTGGAGAGCAGAAGTCCATGGATGACAGCATCATGGAAGAATTCAGACAGAAACTACAATCCATCATTCATGAAGAAAATTATGAACTTGAACAATTGTATAATGCTGATGAAAGTGGATTGTTTTGGCATGCATTGCTGAACAAAACACTTGCGTCCACTGAAGAAAAGCAGGTATCACGACATAAAGTGCAGAAAGATCGCATTATGATTTTTCCTTGTCAATGCCACCGGCACTCATTATAAATTACTGCTTGTCTGCATCGGGCTTTATGCTAATCCACGTTGCTTCAAGAACTGAGAACTCATTTCCCATGAAGTACAAATCACAAAACACGGCATGGATGACATATCCACTTTTTCATCCTGGTTTCTGGAAGAATTTGTACTTGCCATCCGATTACATTTAGCAAGTGTTGGACTCGAGCAACATGCCCTTCTGCTTGCTGACAATGCTGGGTCACACGGTATGAAAGGCAGCCAATTAGAATCGCCAGACAGAGCTGTCAAGTGTTTGTTTTTACCACCAAACACCACTTCAAAGCTACAGCTGCTCAATCAGGGAATCATCGCAACAATGAAGAAATATTATTGCCATAACATGTTGTGTGCCGTCGTCGATGGAGACAAAGGATTGCCGCAAATTATCAAGTCATTCACAGTCAAGGACGCCTTGTTCATGATTGCTGATTCTTGGGACTGCATCAAGCCATCGACAGTCACAGTGTGTTGATACAATGGGCTGCGTGTTGGTATCCATGACAGTGAACAGGAGGACACTTGTCCAGATCAAAGGGTAACCACTGAAATCACCGATAACTGCAAACAGCTGGGATTAGGAGACTTTGTTGAAGCTGAAATCGATGCTTGGGTAAACTGTGACAACGATATTGGAACAGAGACACTCAGCGATGATCAGATTATTAACATAGTCATGGAAGAACAGTGGGAAAGTACGGACGGCGTGAATGATAAGGGAAATCAGATACCGACACCACCTCCAGTTCCCATTAATGAAGCTATGGACGGTTTACGACTTTTCATGGAGTGGTATGAAGCACAAAACTGTCGATGCCATTGAGTTGATGCATCTTAGTCAAATGTTATCGCTAGCAAAAACAAAGAAACAGAAGCACCTCTAGCAACAGCGACTGGATATTTTCTTTGCAAAAAAAATGACAGCCTTTACCTCAGTGAATTACATGAACTTAGCATCTTCGACAAACTAAGTAAACTTCCTGTGCACATACATAAAGGTATTTTTGTAATTATGTCATGTTTCCTTGAATTTTCAGCTCCATATTTTTGTTATTTAAACGACACACAATGTGATTTTATTTGAAAAAATATCATGAATTTTTAAGCAATATCCAGTGTTTGTGCACATTTTATCGAATGAATGAAATGAAAACCCTGTAAACATGCTTTTTTACGTAATTAAGTTCAGTGTGGCTTCCTTTGTTTACGATCAGATCAGTTATCCAAACAAAATACTCCCCGCCCATCTCATTCGGATAATCGAGGTTTAACTGTACTTTGATGATAGTTTCTGATATTGAATTTCCTATAATAATAATAATAATAATAATAAACTTGGATCTACTATTTTTTTCAACTGTTAGTTTTTTATGGTTTCTTTTTTCAACTGAAAGAAAGTTCTGTTTGCAATACAAAAGTCATAAGCAATAGTCAAATTCCTCAAATCAGAAAAGGGGAGAAAAAAAACAGTATATTTCTGCTTATTTACTGTCACAGTCTTTGTTTTTACTAACTTTTTAATGGAATCTTTATTTTCTTTCTCAACGAAGCTCTCACTTTTCTGATGCAACGGTTTTCAGCAAATCAAATAGTCAGTCTTTTTTAATGCATGAATCTTGCACAGCCACATGATTGTCCAATTTCTTCCTGTCTTTGTTGACATTTTATCATGTGACAGTGAAATATGTGCCAATCAAGCATTTTTTTAAAAAACAAAGCTGCCACCATCCAGTTTGTTCTAGTCCAAATAAGCATTAACATGTAGGTAAACTTCTGAATAATTTTGGGTGATGTTTTCAGAATAGAAGCACATGTGGGAGATATGTTGAACCATTTTCATGGGCGCAATGGATTACAGTAAGGTGAAACGTTTTATGTCTAGTTGACTGTATGGATACTTTCTTAGCTCATTATTCTGTGTTTCTTGCTATTGTGCATATTTATAGCACAAAGTCCTCAAATTGTATCTGTCCATGAACAACTATTACTCACTATAAACTTTTGGACAGCTTTCTGGTAATCAGTGATTCTACAGGAATTTTCTGCACTTCAATTTTGATCAATCATTTTGAAACATGCTTATTCAATTCTCTACACAGCTCTTTCAGACCACCTCCAAGAATGCATGTTTGTTTCTTTTGATTTCCTCCTGAAGAAATTTATTTATACAAAGATTGCTCTTGTTTCATCCATAGTCATTTGGTACAGCTGGAAACTGAATTTGCAGGTTGTTTCTCTCTGGCTATTTGTTTTCTGGAAATATTTGACCACTTCATTTTTTAATATTTTTTTTTCAATATCAGTGCCTTTTTCATCAGAATTGATACTGAATTTTCATCACTGCTTTATCCTCTCATCCAGTAAATCAGCTGAATTGTATTGAATCATTAAATTCCAAATTTTCTGCTCTCTTCCTTTCATTCATTCTGCCATTTTCTGTAGTCTCTATTTCTAAGGTACCTTGTGGAAACCTGGGTTTACTATTAGAGGAAATAGTAGTATAATTTTTGTTTATGCTATATTTATAGCTTGTCAAATTACTGCAAATTAAAATTTAGCATACTTGCAGGCAGTGTTTTATCATCTGTGTACCAAAGAGCGACAAATGGGGACAAAAAAAGCTTCTTAGATATTTCTTAATTATTTTGATAAGACAAGCAAAACAAGAAAAAGAGAAGTTACCTTCTGATATATATTTTTTTTTTTTTTTTTTACAGAGAACTAATCCATTCATCAAGTTACCTTGATAACTACCACCAGACAGTCAGCATTACTGTTATAAAATCTTTTTTAAATAACTATTGTGGACTGCTTTAGATTATTATAAATGAAAAATTGTTAGTGCGTAACTTAAACTTTAAAATGAACTAAAATAAACAGTGGTGGTGAAGAAAGGTAACAGTGGAAATTTTTTAAATACCTGAATATTTTGAACACAATGTTCATTATCAGTGAAAAAACCTTTAATTGAAATACAAACTAAAATTTCAGTCATTACAACCATAATATGCATGTGAATGCATCAAAAACAATTGATGTCATAATGGAAGGGCCTAATATGGCAAAGGTGCAGGTATCAGTGATCTGACACAATCTTCACTTAAATACGTATCATGTGGTCAGCAGTACAGCAACCACATGTCCAAACAAGGCAATATCTCATCATTCTCTGGGGCTAAAATGTAAATATGTTAATAAGCAGCTTCATCAATAAATGATAAACAAATATCATGAAAAAAAACTATTATTGGTGTGGATACTACATTTGTGTGAAGTAAGTTACAACTGATTCATACTAAGATGGTTACTTCTTAGTATCTGAAAATTCAGTGATCACAGGTCATGTCTACAAATTAAATTCTTTGATAGACAATATTCACATCTCAAAATATTCTGAAAGTGGAAGGCATGCATCTATTGGGATATTTACACATGCAGATATGGGTGGGTTTTTTAAAATAGCTTTTTGGGTCTGAAGGAGATAATTGGCATTTATTTGTGCGTGGTTGGCAATTAGAATTAATACAGTAATTTGTTTTAAATGTGCATTTGATAATTTTGATTAGTAATTTTAGTACTGAATCAGAAAGTATTATGGTATATGAAAATTTTGTGGGCTTCCATTTTCTTTTAATTTTTTTTTTTTTAAAGTCTTTTATTGTAAGAATATGTAACCATCTTTTGAATTTCTGGTAGTATTTTGAATTCTAATGCTTAATTACAAAAGTTGAAGGTGATTTCTCACCATCTATCCAGAATGACTTTCGATTGTTCTACTGAAGTATGAGATCTGTCTAAAAAGTATCTGACTTTATTTTTTCCCATGGGAAGTAAAGATGTTAGGGAGGCAAAAGTGTGCATAGTGGATCCGCATGCATTGTTTTTGGTGGGCTTGCTGGATGTATCAATTGCTGTCAGGCAGCCATCGTTTGAGGTGCTGTACTACTAACTCATCACATTTTCATTTCGCCCGTGATGACAGAACATGTGGAGCAACAATCTTGCATCAAGTTTTGCCAAAAACTTGGAGATACCCAAGCGGAAATAATTCGCAAAATTCAAAAGGTTTTGGTGACAATGCCTCTGGTGTTACCCAAATAAAAGAATGGCACAACCGGTTCAAAGATGGCCACACCGGTGGAGTGTGACCAGCGTTCCGGAAGGCCGTCAACAAGCTGCAATTCAGTTGTTATCGATAAAGTGCGGACCTTGATAATAGAGGATCATTGTTTGATGGTGCGGGAAATTGGTGATGAGGTTGGGATCAGTAAAGATTCTGCACATGCAATTTTAAAGGAGGATTTGGGATTGCGCGGAGTGGCAGCAAAATTTGTGCCCAAGCTGCTTTCTCAGGAACAACAACTCCGTCTTGAGGTTGCGCAGGACCTGCTGGAGATGAGATGTGGAAGCACCCAACATCGCCAAGGCCCAAAAAAGCACATCAGCTCCGGAGAAAAATCAAGGTGATGCTAACTGTTTCCTTTGACTACCGAGGTGTTGTGCATCACGAATACGCACCAGAAGGACAAACAGTTACAAAGGAGTACTATCAGGAAGTCCTCTGTCTTTGTGATGCAGTTTGGTGCAAGAGACCGGATCTGTGGGCCTCGCAAAACTGGCAGCTGCATCATGACAACGCCCCGGCTCATTTGTCACAGCTAATCAAAGGTTTCTTGGCAAAGAAAGACATTTCACTCATTTGCCAGGCTCCTGACTTTTGGTTGTTCCCAAAAATGAAGATGCCACTGAAAGACTCCCACTTTGAGAGCCATTCCAGAAGAAGCATTCCAGACGTGCTTCAAACAGTGGAAGGATCGCTGGGCTAAGTGTGTGAAGGCACAAGGGGCCTACTTCGAGGGGGATTAGCAATTGAACCCCACCAAATATGTAATTTTTTTTCCCAGCCTAAGATCGAATACTTTTTCTACAGACCTTCTATAGCACAGTCTGCTTTGGATACAGTACTACTTGCATTAAATATCTAATTTAATCCTTCCTTTTTTTTTTGAACTGCTCCAATAGGTAAAGAAAATGTTCTGTTCTTGTCTGTAGGACCAATGCTCTGTTAGAAAATTTCTGCAATGCATCTGATCCTAACTACTTCTACACATGTCTATGGGAGTGTATCCATTCGTGTCCAGGAATCCGGCTTTCTGCAATCACTTTTCTTCTTTCCCACTACAAGAGGCGGCAGACCATGGAAGACCAGCTGTACATGATGGGGGACAACATTGATCTTATGGTATGCAACTTGTTTCACTGTCAGTTTTGTTTTCGTATATTTTTAATAACATACTTGCAAGTCTTGATTGGGATATGTTGCATCACCCTTGTAATCTTAGTGTACTAGTAATTTTTACCTGCTCAGCAATAATTTAAATGACACCCCCATCGCTTCAGTTGAAGTGATGATGATAATGATGTATATTTTAATGAATTTCTCTTTTACATTTAGCAGAACTGTTGCTAATTATATAGAAACAAACATGAAAAACAAAAATTAAAAAAAGCAATATATAACCACTCCTCGTTTAGCGACCGGGTTCCATTCCAACGACCAGGTCGTTAAGCGAAATGGTTGCTAAGTGAACGGTCACTGCAGACGTTGAATCATGATACTTATGAGTTTATTTCAGCCTTCCATACTCAATTTCTTTTATCCATCATGAAGTGTCGACATTTTTAACAACATTTTGTACATTCTACCTCAAAGGTCTCTTCAATTCTAATATATTTTTGCCATAATTTATTACCTTTTAAATCTTTGCATGTCTTTACAACTGTTTGAACCTTATGAACATTTTTAAGCTTTGGTTTAATACTGTATGTACTCTATATAGCAGTGGTTCCCAACCTTTTTTGACTCATGGACCTTTTTCTAATACTCAAAAGACCTGCGACCCCCTGCTACACTTCCATAATTGAATAAAAATCAAATAATAAATTTAGCAAAAAAATCACATCAATAAGAGTTTTATTTGAATATATTGACAGTTTTGAGAGAAATTCACCAGGAAAAAACATTTTATACTCATCCTTCAACAAATCTTTCTTTCTCAAAATTTAGTGACCTAATGTGATGCTTGTTGTTGCATCTGGGCAGCCAGCTTGGAAATTTGCACCCGTGTATTTGCCAAAGCCAACCTCATGTCATCCTCAACATTCAGCCTGTTCCTTGCCTTTGTTTTGATATGAACAACAGTTGAAAATCCAGTCTCTCAGAGATGGGTGGAAGTAGAACTCAGAAGGCAAGCATGGTGACATTGGGATATGACTGATACATAGCACACCAGAACTGACTCAGCGATTTATCATAAAACAGGCCACGTGCTGCGGAATATATTGTATATTATATCAGAAAAAAGAATTTTAGTACATTTCATCATACATTTATTGAAAATTATTTTAGTGATTTTTCGGGGAACAACATCTGCACATATAGTAAATTCACAACAGCTAAACAGAAATCTACTGGTATCACTGAACTCTACCTCTGATTAGAACAGCTGTGTGGTGTGTCGTGTTGGTGCCCAAGTTTGCCTAAAATCGAGCTGGCTAGTGCATGTCAGGCCGAAGTCACAGTCCAGTTCTTGTAGCGTGCTCTGCCCCAGGTGTCGTAGTCCGAATCTTTTAGCTGCAGGCCCCAATGGCATTAGCCAATAGGAGCGCGGCTCGATTGCGTCAGTCCTACTGTGATAACAGTTTGAGTTCCAGCCTTTGTCGCCAGCGTTATATTGTCCATGTTTCTATGGAGGTGACAGCAATAGGGAGCCGCAGGGTGCGGTGGGATGGGGGGTAATGCAAGTGTGTTACTGCAGAAGCCTGTGATGCAACCAGGGGTGCCTGCCATGGGAGACAAGCCTTACACCTTCGGCACTCGGCCTCCCATCAGTGATACCGGCGTATTGGACGCAGAGTAATTTTTGTATACTTTTTCCTGGAAAAAAGTGCGTCTTATAAGCCGGCAAATACGGTACATATAAGCAAGGCAAATACATACTCATGAACAGTTTCTTGACTCAGTCATACGACAAAAATTGAAACTTCCAGGGTTCTGCAACTCCCTCACTGGTTGGGAACCATTGCTATATAGCTTATTTTTTAGCATAAACCTTAAGTTTTTCTACTAATTTCACCTTTGCATAATTTTTTTGTATATAAGTAGCCTAAATAGAAACTAAAAAGGTTAAATGATATACACAATAATATTTAATACAAAAAAGACAAAGTACAAAATTAGATTTTACAATTAAACATCAATTTAATCAGATATAAATCTTTCGACAAAGTCGTCCTTTTCCTTGTTTTCTTCTTAAACGTTGGTTTCGCTGGCATTGCTGGTTGATGGCTGAGGCTCGTCTGCTGCTTGTGGCTGGGGCTGGCGATGGTGAGGGATGTGGAAGGAGTAACTATTTTAAAGAACCCACTAAGTTTGGTTTGCACGGGTTTTTTTTTTTTTTCTTGTATTTCACAATAACCTTAAGATTTCACGCATTTGCTGATCTACCTTTCCAAAACATTCTACATTTGTATCCATACTTTCTAATTCTGATAAAATTTTGTTAACATCCATGAAAACATCAGCCAATTGTTTTACACTGAACTTTTTGGGCTCATGTTCTGTTTTTTCTTCTTCCTCTTCCGCAACCCTTTGTGTTTCCAATTCTGCTTCCAACTCGATCAAATCTTTGTTTGAAAGCTCTCCCTCGGTGTAGGCTATCAAATTTTTCACATCTTCAGTATTGACTTCTAAATCGAGGAATTTGGTGGGAATCACAATTTTTTTTATTTATTTCGTCCAAATTTTCGTTTTGGTCAAATCCTAAGTTATTTACAAAAACAGAGAAACATTTTAAGCACTTTTTCCAAATCCCTTGCATGCATTTCACACTAATATCCTCCCATGCTGCTGTGATGATTTTGATAATGGAGGGTATTGTATTCTTTTCAAAACTCGTGCAATGTTTGCGTATTATCCTCTGTTGTGGCTATGGCTTTGGTAAACGTTGCACGTAAATAGTATGCCTTGAATGTTGCAATAGCTCCCTGGTCCATAGGCTGCAGTATAGAGGAGGGTGTTTTTTGGTAGATAAACTACCTTTATATCTGGGTGGAGATCGTCAAGATGCGGGGGATGTCCAGGTGCGTTCTCGAGGGTCAGGTGAATTTTAAAACGAATTCCCTTTTGCAAGCAGTATTCCTTTACTTGGAGTATGAAACAATTCATGAACCAATCCTCGAAGAGGGCTTGCATCATCCATGCCTTCTGATTGGATCGGTAGTAAACGGGTTAAGTGTGTGCTTGCTTAATGCACATGGGTTTTCTGAATGGTAAATTAGAAAAGGCTTCAGCTTGAATCCGGCAACATTTCCTCCCAATAGCAAGGTTACTCTATCCTTAAATGCTTTAAATCCAGGCCTTGATTTGTCATCCTTGTGTATGTAGGTCCGTTCTGGCATTTTTTCCCAATGATATCATCAAATTCATCCAGAAAATGTTTGGAAGCTCCTTTGTCAGCACTTGCATCTTCACCACTTATGCGTTTGTTGTGGAGATTAAATCTTTTCTGAAATCGCATAAACCAGCCATGTCTGGCAGTGAATGTTTCAGTGCACTCCTCACCTGCTCATTCCTTCAGTGTGTAGAAAAGGCTGCGTGCCTTAGCCTGAATGGTCAGAAGGCTAATCGACATCCTCTTTTGTTTCTGATCCTCGATCCAGATTATAAGCAGTTTTTCCGTTTCATGGTTGGAGGCCTTTTCACTGCCTTGTTATAACTGCTTTCACTCCTGGTGATCCTTTCATCGCCTCTCTAATCCTTATCCTTCAGAATGGTGGAATGTGCCAGGCCTTCATCGCATGCTATAGTGTTCATCTTCCCAGCATCATATACTTTGATGAACTTCATCTTCAAATCATGATTGATGGATTTCCTTTGCTTTTTGCTACTTCAGCTGAACTGGTGTTCTTTCTCTTTGAAGACATCTTGGTTTGGTGTAAAATGTGCGTAAACACTAAATAAACAAGTGAAAATAAGAGCCGGTTATATGCAATGTTAACTGTAATAGCGAGCAACGAACACTGAGAGATGCAGATATTGTTGGTGGTTGTTGGCTTCTCAGATGAAGTTCTCATACAACTGTGCCAGCGTTACTCTTACTCGGGTGTGCGTTGTTGTCAGGTGTATGAAATTTTGTTGTAAATGCGTGCGGTGGTTGGTAAATGATTTTTTACACTTTCGTAAAATTGTGGTTGTATTTTCTAATGGTCGTTAACCGAAGAGTGGCTGTAATTGCAAATTTAAAAGTTATACAAACTGAAAAGAAATCAAATTTTGTGGTATTTTACCGAGCATGGAATGTACGATGATTTTTCTTTTTTAAAATCATGATCCCAGAATTTTTTGATTTATTATTCAGACCACACACTGATGTTAGCAATGAAATTTTCTATACTAAATAGCAAGTAGAAATGTTATTGTTTTTACCACAAAAAGTTTCTTCTCTAAACAAATATTTAGGATCCTTTGTGAATGTGGTTTTCAGCATTGTGCTATGGCATTAAAAATGCAGTATCAGCTTTGTCAATTTTTTTGAAAATACTGAATAAAAATTTTGTTATCAAACATTTTAACAAATGTAGTGACTGTTCTGATGAACTTAATAGACATTTACAATTATCATTTCACAGTTGTGATCTTGAATGAGTATAGCAGGATGTCTGATTTCTCATGTACCTGTGTCCCTAACGAAATTTCTGGTGATACACATACTTTTTGCACATGGGCCCTATAAAAGCAACAGCAGATATGCTTTTATTTCACATGAGCAATGACATGACTGATGAATGTCAAGGGAATCTGGTTTTAAGAATGCTGGTACAGCATTTGTCAACATTGAATCAACCATGCCTGGTAACCACTACTGCACAAGAACGCCATCTTTGAAATGGATTCTAGATTACAAGAATCAAACTGTAATGGCATCAATGAAATAACTAAGGGCAGTGTCTTGCAGAACAAGTTATTTATTATCAATTTTCCTACTGTGGACTGATCCTACTTCACCACTGCTTGAGAAAATCATGGTTATAAATGGTAGTGCAAATAGTCGGTTACATTGACAACATTCTGCACTCAGTGCTGCTCTTGTGTAAGGAACCATGGAAGATCACGGGGGCTGCTATTCTGCATGAGAATGCATGTTTCCATACAGCCACTGAATGAATACAATGTTGAGGTGGTGAATTAGTAATCCAGATCCTCCAGTTTCATTATGATTGAGCATTGTGGGATGACTTAGAGCATTGTGTGCAACAGCAACTCAAGGAATATGTCTGCTGGCCCATGCTTTGGCAATTACAATTATGCCCATGGTAGGCATACCCGCTATGTTCATATTGAACAATTGTTGTTGGTGCTGCAGTTGTCCATTAGGAAGAAGCATTACCAATCCTGCATCTCATGGTGCCTGGAGAAAACCCATGCAGTCAGTTGGGGGAATAAGAGTGAGAGGAAACCAGGAGGTTTGTCAAACTAATCTGTTCCCATGAAAAACAAACTCAAACCCTTGACCTTAGCAGTCCAGCAATCTAACCACTTGACTACCACACTGCCCATTGAACTCATCCTTGTAATAGTTGGCTGTCACATGTATAAGGAAATAATATAACGTTGATATGGAACTGTTTTTTTACTATACTTTTCAGTTTGTCTTTATTTTATAATTTATTTAGTTTAAAAAATTTTTTAAATAATAAACTCAAATGTAATTGATGCAAGTAAAGAAACAGGAAATATCTGGTAGTGTTAAAAAATATAACAATATTAACAAAATCTTTTATTGTTATAGGTTCAATCAGTGTGCCAAGCTGTTCAAGACAGCAGTGTGCTGGTCCAAAGAAGCATGCTAGATTTTCTCATGCTGGGTTTTCCTATGCACAATGGCCAGCTTACTAAAGCAGATATGTTTACGATTATGAAAGCAGCCATCACCGTCATCCTTAGGAGGGACATGTCATTAAATCGTAGGTTGTATGCTTGGGTGCTGGGAACGGACTGCACTGGTGTTCCTGTGTCTGGTAATGCAGAATCATCGAGGTCATCTTGTACTGACAGTGCTTCAGTTAGCAGTGAAGTGGATGAGCCATACTTCCAGACCTACTCTAAGGAGCTCCTTGTTCAGGCCTTAAAGGCACGGATGGTAGAAAGTGGAAGTACACACACAGAAGAAGCTAGAAAATCCTCAGTGTTACAGCCATTTCGAATATTGATCAGTCTCTTAGACAAACCAGAAATTGGGCCTGCAATTCTGGAAAATGTCCTGTGGTCAGTTTTTCGGAGTCTTTATTCAGAGTGCAAAGAAAATGACAGTGCTCAGCAGTTAAATGGAGCCAATCCATTGCAGAGGTCAGACTCCATTAACAGTGGCATGAGAAACAGCAATAATTCTAAGGAGAGCCCACAGCGAGATGAAAAAGCAATTAGTGAGTTGCTAAAAACAGCTAACTTACTCTTCAATGCCTTTGAACCATACTTTATATGGGACTTTATCGGACGCATGTTTGACATGGCTTGTCAAAGAACTGTCATTAAGAGAGAGGGAGGTTCTGAACATAAACAGCCTGTAGATGCTGTCAGTGATGTGCCATCTATTTTGGAACTGTGTGAACTGTGTAATTTCTTGCTGGATATTATCTCCTTGGTAAGTTTTTAATACAACCTTTATACTAAGGACTGTACTTATGCAATTGGGCTATAGTAAAACAGTGCTACTTTTTTCTTTACATTAAGTGTACATTTTATGTTTTTAGCATGGTAATGGTGCATATGTTTTTGTAATTGACTTAGTCTTTGTCACATAATGGACCATTGGTTGTTTTTATTCTGATCTCTCTTTGTAGGAGACATACTTGGAAACTCAAACAAAACATCTTCCTGAACTACTGCTTCATCTGATGACATGTTTGACCTCAAATTCCAGTAAACTAACAAACAAAGAAATTACCTTTAGCCTAAAGCTGTGTGGAAAAATTCTCACTCGCACCCAACCTTCCATGACTGTGCTAGGAGCAGAGAATGTTGATAATAATGATGTATTTAATAACAATACCAATAGAGATGCAGTCATCTCAGCAGCTGAACCAGCTTTTATGCTGTCTGATGATGAGAGCAGAGACTTTGAAAGAACTGAGAGAGATGACGCTATGTATTTTAGCGCTCTAAGTGACTTTGAGAGTACTGCAAGTCCTTTACGTGCTTTGAAGAAAAGACAGCACATTCGAAATAAGTCTGATAGCGACATAGTGACTGGTAATAAGAGCTGTACAGATCAGAGCAAACTGAGCAATCGTGAGAATGTTTTGAATTTAAGGGCATCGTTTTTAGACTCTCTGCAACATTCACCCATAAAATCAACAGAAAAAATGCCTGGAGCTCCACTGACTTTAATGCAGGCCTGTGTACAATGCTTCCAGAACTTCTTTCATATCTTCATCACCCAAAAGATCTTGACAGAGCACGATGTAGCCAAGAAATCATTGGACTCCATAACTATTCCTTTTGATGTTACACGATATTCTGATAGGGACTCTGTTGTAGATACTGCTTCCAGCTACAGCCAGGATGCCCCACTCGGAAATGTTGGCTTGTTTCAGTCACATTTATTCCAAATTTCAGGACATCAGTTAGAAGCTAACTTTTGTGAAGCGTTTTCTTGGGCCTGTAAATTGCTGGTGGAGTTTGCTAGCTTTCCTGTATTCTGCACTGACTATCATAAAATGATAGACAAAACATTACATCAGGGTATGTTGTTTGTTTGTTCATTGTTTTTTTTTTAAATCATCATATAAAATGGTGCACAAAATAGGTAAATGTGAAATAAGATGTTATTGGATGCTAACTTTTTTTTTTTTTTAAGGTTCAAAGAAATTTTATTTAAATTTCAATTAGTAACAAAAATTGTTAATATTTTTAAAATGAACTTATGGTCTTAAAAATTAAAATTTTATTAGCATTGAAAGGAAAAAAGTTTTGTTTTTGGTATCGTCGCATATCACAGGTTGGAAACTGCTGCCTGTTCTAAAACCTGAGATGGATTACACTACATGTCTGACTGCTCTTTTCTGATCTCAAGTTTGAGAGGTTAATTTCTTGGAAATATTTTGATATTTTTTATTCTTTGTTACTATGTTCAATGAACTATAGTGTATTAGGCAGTACTACTGCATGCAGTGCTCAATGTAATTAAAAGCTTTTGTTAGTTTTCCTTCGTAAGGAACAAACTTTTTAAAAAGCTGAATAAGTGTGGATAATTAAGATTTCTGTCCACCATCTACCTTTAAACAGTTTCACTTTATCAAACTATGCTTACCAGTAAGTTACCACCTCTTCATACACAGAACTGCTGCTGTTCTAAAACTTCACAATCACATCCCAAAAAAATCTTAATATTTATTTAGCATCACATAGAATTAAAAGGTACATATATGTAGTAAAGTAGAGTGGAAAGTTTTGTTAGTAATTTAAATGCTGTCTTAAAGAAAACCTTGTCATTTATATTAAAGTGAGAAAAATGTTTTTCTGTTGTGTATAGTCATTTTTTATTTTATTTTTTAAATGACACTCTTTGGCAGATGCACAATAGTGATGTAGACATTTTACAAACTAATTTTGTAATTTAAATTACTTGGGTTGCAGTCATTTTGGATTTTTGGGGATAATGTTACTTTTTCATGGCTTTAACCATTGTCTCTGAACTGCTTAAACTTTTGTTTTGTTTTGTTGTTGTTTTGTTTTTTTTTTTTTCAGATAAAACTGTTTACTTATGTATTAGTTTTATTCATTTTTTTTTATAGACAAAACGGTTGTTATCTTTCTGTAGGGTCAGTGTAGCAGTACACCAACCGGAGACATTGGTTAACAGCTGTCTGTATTAAAACAAAATAAGGTTTTCTAGGATTGTAAATCTGAGGGAAATTTAAAACTCAATTGGAAGACAGTCTGCTTGCTTTTTAATTTCATTCCATTTTCAGATGAAGATCTTTCCCTCCCACCATGGCTACAGGACCTGGTGGTTTGTAGCTGCTTTGTGGATAACTTTAAAATCCAAGTTGGTGCTATAGCCACAATGTTGGACCTAATCAATCTTACACAGTCAGTGCAGTTAGAGACAGAAAGTAAAGATAAGCCTGCCCGGAGAAAATCAACTACTGAGGGAACCGTTTCTGTTGTCATTTTACCTGCCCTTCTACCAAAACATCTGAAATATCTTAATAATAATACTCTCTTCTATCAGGTACCTGTTTTACTTTTCTAATTCTCTCAAGATTTTTTTTGTCTGTTAGTAAGTACAATTACAAGATTTTAAATTATTAAATTCAGCTGTATGAAATGGAAACCAGAATTTTTAATTAGGCAATAAATACTACATTATTAAGAAATGATTGGCTGTTTTCTGAGTAGTAAAATTTAGTATAGTATTTTATAGTAAAAAACTTTTTCATTGACTTGATAGGCACACAAGGTTTGGCAATTGAGTAAATAAATATGTCTACAAAGAGTTTTAATTTACTATTGATTTGTATTCTTCAGAAATCACTTTATAAAAAGTACTTAGAAGTTATGTTTAATAAATTTTTTAAAAGAAAATTACATTGAAGAGAACATAAATATGTTGTAGAGTGAAGAGATTATTGGAGACATCTTAGAGGCAGGATGATTAATGTTCCACATTGCTCAGCAAATATCACTACTGGATTGCTCAGCCAATTTTTTTCTTTCTGGTGTAGATCACTAATTTGCTTTCTTTCTGAAAAAGATGCTTGCATAGGAACATTAGCATATGAACATTTAACATTGTTCAGTCTGTTGGTAAGCATTCACTTTTTTCTAATGCGACTACATTCATTAAATGTTTTTTTTATCAGTGTGTAATTTTTTAAAAATATTTTCTTAAAGATTAAAAAAAAAAATTTGATCTGCATTTTGAGTAGATTGGAAAGTGTATGACCATTATCTGTTGATTAAAGGCAGTCTACTTATAATATATAGAAGAAATGTTTTTCGCACGCTGAAGCCCATTTATGAATTTTTCTTGGAAGCAAGCAAACAACATGCCCTGACCCATGATCTAACAAGTTCACTCACTTTACTTTGCAGTTTCCTTAACAATAACAAGTGTTTTGAAGCTAAGTGCTTTTAAATTAACAATAATTGGTTGGAGTATTATTTGACCTTTTCCATGGGCTGTTACTAATTTAGGAAATGTTTTGATGAACATGGGGCATGTTGATCAATATAACTGAAATATTATTTGTTCCGTTTCAGGCTTGGGCATTCAATGGAAAATGTTAATAGTATCTGACAACAGAAAATTATTCATAAATTCTGGATTTTTTATTTCCTTACTATAGAATTTGAAGCAAAAAGCCATTTTCTATAAATAAAATATTCTATAGTTTTAATTTTGTTGATTTCTAAATTTATCAATTTGCATTTTAGATTTTGACCAGTTTGAAAGCTAGTGTATTTAAATTTGAGGGATAAGAGTGCTTTTTTTAATGATTTATAGCTTTGTTGATATCCAGATGAGGGGAGTGTTTATCGATTGACATTAGATTTGTGGTATTTGAATGATGCTGGGAGGAATATGAAAATAATGAGGCTATTTAAGTATGTGTACTTTTTAAAAATTGGTCATTTAATGGCTGAAAATATAAAGAATATTTATATTGCCTGAGTACTTGTTTAATTTCATTGCATTTATGATGTCTGTCTCCTGAAGGTTTTTGTTATTCTTAAGAAATCTAGGAAGTTGCTTAGAAATAAAGCACTTTGATTACTGGCTGAAATATTATGGTTGCTGCTTCACCAGTTGATAGGTTTGGTTCATTTAGTTCAAACTACAGAAATTCTGAGTAGTTATGAGTTTTGCATACAAAAAAAAAAATAATAATTTTCACCTACTTAATCATTGAAAGAAAAATTAGTCTTTAGCATTGGTTATTGTCATCTTAATTTACTTAGTGACTAGACTCTAGGTAACTATTCAGAATTAAAATAAAATATTTTTTAGAATATATACATGATGTGGCCACATCTGCTGATTTGCTCATAAGATATCCCATATTTAAATGTTAGTTAATAAAACTACACAATAGGATATGGTGGTTAGGAAAATATCTGTGACAAAAAGTGTTGAAATATATTTATATTGGTACTTTAATTACACCAGGCTTTTTCATCAAGACATCCTTTCTGGATATTTAATTGCTAAGTCATCAATTGGTTAGAGGAATTTTGTTTAGTTTTCAGGACAGAAACCATAGTTTATAACATAAGGCGGTAAAGGGTGTATTCTTAATTAGAAGGGATTGGAGGATGCAATTAAAATTGTTTCCAGAAATGTAAACGAGGAAGCATGCAAAGACGTGCAGCCTTAATGGATGAACAAGGTTTCCATAAGAGCTAAAAAAGGGGGGGGGTGTCTAAAATGATAAGAGATTAAGGATACAAATGGTCTTTCCATTGTAAGAAGTTTTTTAATAACTAGTGAGCACATTCTAAAATGTCCATTAATGCATTTTAGTCATATTTTCCAGAATGTGTAGATTGTATCATCAAACAAGGCTGCTCATGAGGTTTTTTATTTTAATTTATTATTTCAAAATATCAGCTGAAGAGAAAATTTCTCATGTTAATAATAACAGAATGTAGCCATGTAATAATGCTGGCTCTTAAGTTTTAGTAGTGTCTTTAGATGTACCACAATTTTTCTAGTGTTACTTATGATGACAAGCACAGCCTAGAGATAAAAAATGTTTTAAACTTTAATTAAAAGTAGACTATCTTATTATAGTCAGTGGCGCAGAACCTGTGGAATAATCTTAAAGATACAGTGCCAGAATGCCACCAGAAAAGCGTGGAGTTGTTCCATCAGCTCCACCAGGTGACACCTAGCAGTTGGGTATGTGAGGATGTCATTGGCAGCGCTTTGATGGGAGATGATCAGGTGAGTTGTTGAATGGCAGAACTATTTCTTCAAATGTCTGGATAGCAACTGATAGCTGCATCAAGAAGCATCTTGCTCTTGATAATAGTTCAACTGGTTTTGAAGAAAAGTTAGTTACAACAATGTTGTGTTGTAATTAATTGACCTCAGAAACTGCACATGTAAGCAAAATTTTAATTACTGTATATTAAAATTTGTTTTTCTAAGAATTTGTTCCATGTAGCCTTTTAATTATCTTTTGAAAATTCTTCTACACTTAACATAGCTGACTTGATAACATGTTTACAAGTATTTACAGATGTTACCAGTTTTAACTCAAAACATTTTTTTTCCCACTTATGGTGCCTTATGAATATAATTACATTGGCAAATATTTTAAACTTCAGGCTGGGAGTAGCTAAGATTCTGGAATTACTAAATTGGAAAAGTATTTGTCTAATTTCTAAAAAAAAAAAAAAAGAATTTAAAAGAAAAACAGCTGGTAGGACAGTTTTAATTCGTTTCAGTGAAAAAAAAAACTATTTGAAGAGAGAATGTGAGCACAAGCGGTGTTTATCAAACAACACAGCCAGCCAGATGAGAGAGAGAGAGAGAGAGCATATTGAATTCTGCTAATTTACAGAAAACTCCCTGCATACGTTTTTTAAATACCTTTTTAACCTTCTATTCTAGTTCTGACTACTATATTTTATTCAATAGAATTTGTCGTGTTGTAGTAAAATTAAGTTTGTTGCACTTAGTTTTGATAAGTAAATAATACCCTTTTAGGTGCTGCGCATTGAAGCTTTTAAGAAGTTTACTGTGTTGTGGCACCTGACCAGAGACAAAAGAACATCCCATTCACCTGGTCAACCCCTGAGGACGTTTGACCGGTAAGGAGCACTGGATATATGGCTTTTTAGTAGAAAGAGGGACCAACAATCTTGTTGCTCTTGTAGTGAATTTAAAGAAAACCAGATTATAAAATTATTAAAATTTATCATCTTAGGCTTAGAAATTTGAAACATCAACTATTAATGGTGCATAGGCAACATACATTCACACAATTTTTCACATTATATTAATTTCTACTTATCTATCTCAAGATACTGAAAAGTCTGTAGTCTTATTTATGTACTGTAATTTTTTGGCCTGTAAGTTGATAAATTTTTTTTTTCCCAAAAGTCTGGGCTTTCAGTTAAGGTCCGAATTATCTTATCTTTGGATAGAATAAAAAAATCAGTGTGTTATTTTCTGAAATAAACTGTAAAATTATTCATTTGAAACAGACTACAAAAATTTATGCCAGGGACGTTTGCTAATTGGGTGTGTAGTTCATTGTTAATGCAGTTACTGAAGCATGCAAAATTATCTAGTCAATGACAAGCACGCATGCCAATTATGTTCTATCTATCTGCATTTCTAACTATATGTATAAATAACCACCACAAATCTTCTACCTCATCTCAAAATGCCTACTGTCAAGTCATACAAGTTGTGCACAGCAGCTTTTAAGCTGAAAGTTAAGTTTGCTGAAGCAAAAGGTGGTAATATGGCCATGCATTGGAAATAGTGTAAGCTAGAAATGTGTTAGGGACTGGAATAAAACAAAGGAAACATTGTGAACTATGAAGAAAACCAAGAAAGCAAAGCTCTTGGAAAATTGTCTTACGAAGCATTTTAATGATATTAACAAAGTGTTCGTTAATATTCGTGAGCTAGGAAGTACCATAGTGATGTGATGTGACAGTGTTATGAAGGATTTGACACTTTGTTTTGACTTGTTAAAAGTTTGGCTAAGTACTGTAGTTGATCTAGCCTAGTATTATACTCCAAATTGACTTGCCTATGATCGAAAGAAAAAATGGGAAAATTAGCAAATTCATCTAATACTCCACATTGACTTATCAGTTGAAAAATATGGTAATCAGTATTATCACCTTGGGATTTTTTAATTGTATATCTATTTGTGTGTGGTGTCCACTAAGCTAGAAATAAATTTTCTTTCTTTCACTCCGTCTTTCTCTCTCATACACGGCCAACCATTCCTGGTTTAGATCATTTAATGTTTTAATGTGAAACTTCTCAGTACTGCTACTTCCACCTGACAGCCTACTACTAAAATTCTATGCTCAAGTCATGCTTATGACATTATCATCTAAGATAACTTCACAAATAAGTGTTACAGATTCTTTGACAATCTATTTCCCACAATGCATTAAGTACAATATATTAACCCCAAAAAGATAATGCAAGAATTTTGTTAGATGGGTACTGTCTCTGCTACAAAAATCTTTTTATTCTGGAATAATTTTTTTGTTAATTTGCTTCATTTTAGTGTAGCCATCTTTATGAAAAATCATGGATATTACCTTATATTTTTTATTACTAATGTCAGCCAGAGTCGATAGTCTTAAGTTGTGAATTTACATTTTTTTGCTTTTGTTGTTTTTTTGTTTTCCAATGTAGCATAGTTTTAAAACATTACGTAAAAAACTTTTTCTTGCCTTTTTTATAGGTCTATGCTTGTGGTGTTGGATAGTTTGCGAGATGAGACCAGTCCAGCTAAAACTATTGCCAGTACATGGTTGCTACACACTATCCAAAGATGTGGGATCAACAGGATTTTGGAACCACTGCTGCTCATGTTATTGCATCCAGATACAGCAAGGTAAGAGAACTAATGCCTCATTTCAGTAACCAATGCTGCCATTTGGCTTATCATAGAGCTAAAATTTAGTTTTGGAAACTTTGAATTGCAAGTGTATTATTTTAATTTTTTGGTTTAATCTTTAACAAGTAGTTTATAGCATTTTGGTTGAGTTAGCAACTTTATTTATATATTATTTTTCATTCGTTGTTTCTGTTAAAGCAGCCTTGCTAAATATTTTAATCAAGAAGTATATAATTTCTCATTCTTGTATTACTGATAATTTTAAAAGCTGTGTACGTAAATTTTTCATTTTTTCCTGAGTACTGGCCATCAACAGAATAAATAAGTTTATGTTCAGAGATAAATGATATACATAATCATGCAGTTATCTTTGATCAATTGATATTAGCTTTTGTGATTTCATAGTTTTCTTCACCTTGGTTTTTATATGTTGACCAAATTCTACTATTTTTTTTTTTTTTGCTGGTTTAGATGAATTTTAAGTCACTGTCAAAGTATTTTGTACAGTAGTGTTGTAAATGTCAGTATGATGATAGTGTACTCTGTTGTGTTTTGTAGATTTTTGCTGAGAAAAGGCTTTCTGTCTGCCTTGTAAGAATGTTCCTGGTTAGCTAGTCAGGGTCCCTAGTCCTTGGTTGTATTCATAGGGACAGTGATTTTCATCAAAAAATGTACTGGTCTCTTTACCACAGTTTCTTGATTTAATGTGTGTTTGTTATAAAAAGAAATTTCATATAATTTCATATTTTTATGATGTATTTATGCTCAAATGTATTTTGCAGAATATCTATTCAACATGTAAACATTCATCAGCCCAAAAAAGTAAAGTTGTCAGAGCCAGGGGAGGACAACTCTGAGGCCAAGATCTATGCTATCAGCAGTGAGGGTGGAAATATTATCTATCATGTTAGTCCACAAATGAAACACATTTCTAAGAAAAGTGTTGAAGATCTCAAATCTTTTGCCTTGACAGTGATGAATGAGAAAGGTTCCGGGGTTATGACAGCTCCTACAAGAGCACAGCTTGAACTGCCATTTGAACGAGTTAATCCAGAAAACCTCAACCTCCGTATCAATCCTTTTGGTTCCAATAACTCTCTTGACAAACTTATCTATGATGGATATGAGTTGCCAACACAAGTGCAGAACTTTGATGTGAATGGCATCAGAAGATTGAATAAGGAAACTTGTAAGAAAGAAGGTATCTACTTTGATGAAATGGATACATCAAAAAATGCAGTTGTAGCAGATGAGGAAAAGTTTGAGGCAGAGGATCTTGTGCAGGAAATTCTTGATGATATAATTGAATCTGTCACTAGGGATAAAGAGACCAATAGCCAAGAGATGGAAACTGATGGACCAACTCAAGATGAGAGGTTGGAAAGTTTTTCCAAAGACAGCAGCTCACTGGGTGATGAGGAACTCTTGAATGCTATAGAAAAGAGAGGGTTGGAGATGGACTCACCATTAGGAAGTGAGACAGACCTGACAAGGACATATACTGGTGGGAATGATGGTGATGAGGAGACTGGCATTCACACACTGCACATGCATATTCTTCTCTATGTTCAGAAATATGATTACTTACAAACTCTGTATGCTCTTTCTACTATCAGATCTATGCTGATTACATGTCCTCGACTAATGGTCACTGCCATGGCAACAACCAGCATTAGTGCAAGTCGATCACTACAGGTGCTAAAACTTCAGATGTTGCTGTCACGCCATAGGAAGTCTGTCTTTGGAAAAAATTTCTTTGGTGAACTTCCCTCAGATTCTTTATCTAGCTATCGAACTAATATGTATTTGGAGATAATTATCTCCCTCTGCTTGTACTTCATACGCAGCTATTATCCAAATCTGATGATGAGCAAACTGTCCCATGATGAACTTCTTGGCAATAAGGAGGTGCACATTTTGAGTGCAGAGATCTTGACACTGCTATTGTCTGAGCTAATTAACCTCATGAAAGACAGTGGTCGAAGCTTTGTTTCCTACATTGAAGACCTGCTAGTTAGATGTAAGTTGCAGAAAGCCATTCTACATTCTGTTTTGGCCAGCATCTACAACACTCGAAAAAAGACAGAAAACAGTGCTTTTTTTGTGCATTTCACAGAAACAATAGTGTCTTTCAATGAAGATAGCTTAGACCCAAGTGCCAATGAAACCTTTCAAATCAAGTTGCTAAATCTTTTGCTTGTTATGATAATGTTGGAAGGACAGATGAGGAAAATCAAAGGGGAGACAACTGAAGTGAACACACCAACAACAAACTGGGATAGACCTAAAGTAAACTTTCAAGCATCATTACTTCGAGTGCGTTATAATTCATTGCTACCCATTGTGCAACAGGGAATGTTTCTTTCAGCCTTGCTTAGTGCACTCAAACAAACCCACATGGCTCACATGCATCGGCATTGGATCTCAATGGTGACATCTGCACTACCATTTATGGGGAAAGGTTTGGTGAGTGTGGTTATGTCTGTTGTGCCTCAGCTCTGCAGAAATCTAGAAGCGGTTTCACTACTGTATGATAGCACTATTGATCAAAGGTATGTTATCAAATTTTTCTTAAATTCATAATTGTTTACTTCTCTTTATAACATATTTAAATGATTTATGGTTTTTCTACAATTTTTTTTTTTAAGTTTAAAAAATTATTGCAATAAATTTTGTTGTTTTCAACATTTTATTCTTCTGTGCATACGTGTGTGTGTGTGCGCATTTTCACATTGTCCATGTGCTACAGATATTCCAAATTTGTTCCCAGTGATGAATCCATCCTTGCGCTCCCAGTACTGGAATCAGATTTTGCTGGTTCTTGTGTGCTGATACCCACAGGGTCCTGGCCTGGCCAAGTGTGTTAGGTTTGGGGCTGAGGGAATGAGCAAAGATCAGTTAGATGGTTAATTTTGTTTAAAAGTATTATTATTGTTAAAGAGAAAAGAATAATAAGATAAAGAATTTTTTCAAACTTGATTTTCTAAGATTTACATTAACTCATGTTCATGAACTTGTATTTATTTTTTTTAAAGTACTTTTCATTTACAAAATGTTTTTACTGTAGCAAAACAGAACTTAGAACTGTTCCTCCTGACCACCTGCTGACAATGTTGGAAGGACTGACTACAATTTGCCATTACTGCCTGCTGGATAATACATCTCCTGTGTCTATTGGTCAACCAATGCCATCACTATCTGCTACATCAACAGAAAGCTCCAGTGCTGGTCAGATTCTCACTAACCTTATTCATGTCTTTAATCCAGTCAGTAATAGTAGGGTAAGTGAAAAAACAATCTTGTGTAAATTTACCATACTATCTCTAGATGTTTATACACCATTTTTTCCTAAATGCTTGATCTTCCTAGCTTTTCACATGTACTTATTTACAGTTAAGACAATCAGTCTAGCATGTAGTAGTTGATTGAACCTTTGGGCTTCAACTGTTGTACTGTCTACAACATTAAGTCTACACTGTAACCTGTGACTTCTGGGTAACATTAGTAAAAGCTACAACCTTGCCTGGTGCAACATGAACATTGGCAGGGCCCTGACCCAGTGTCAGTCTTGGAAGATTTGGATCAATGGTGCAGACAAGCATTTTTTGTGGGGATTACTGTTAATGTCTGACATACATCCAGAACTGCAGTTTAAAAGAGGCAGGATGGTGCAGGGTTCTTCTCTGGTCTGCAAAGAGCCTGGATATAAACCCTTTTAGCACATGGAAGCATTTTGATTGACAACTTAAGGGCAAAAGTCCAAGACCATTTTCCCTGCAGAAATTTAAGGAATACCTACAGACCATGAGGGAGCATCTGGATGAAGTCATCCATTGATAATATGGTATATTCCATGCTTAAAACAGTTGCTGCAAACACATTTAGGAAAAATGTACATGTGCAAATAGTGGGGATAAAACTATTATGGCAGACATCTATCTGCATGTATTATTTTCTGTGGTGCTGTGGTATAATAACTAGAGTTAAATATGAAAATAATAACAGTGACCTGGATGGATTTTAGCCCAACGAAAATAGTATGTATTAATAATCATTTAGACAAATGTTAAAAATGAGAAATTTTAGTGAAAATTTGTTTAGCATGGTAATGTATTATAAAGAAAGAAATTGTTCTTTGAGATAGGATGCCTTTTGTTGATGTTATTTCTTTATGTAGAATTTTATTTTAGAGAAAAATAATTTGCAAAACACAGTTCTTCAGATATTATTAATCAATAACAGATTGTATTCTAGAATTAGGAAAAGATCTTATTTTTCTGCTTTAAGTCTATTCATCATATAATTCATGCTGTATTAATTCTTTAAATGGCAGAACTCTTACAATATCATATAACTTTAAAAATTAACCTATATAAAAGATGTCATACAATATGACCATCTAAATATGGCAATTTATTTTGCATGTTTCTTACATAAAAAAGCAGTTGATCTGAGTGTGCACCTTTAATTCATCTTCTGTACAATTTTTAGGAAACCAGTCCATTGAGTGAGACTGCGCCACTGATGCCACTGTTAGAATCAAGAAGAGGGCTGCTTAGTATACTGCCACGGATTATTGCTTGCATGGCCACATTGTGGAAGAGTGTCTCTGATTTGGACAACAGAAGTATAACATTGCAGGAAGAGCACCCCAAATGGACTATTGGAGCACCTAAGGTATCTTTATTTTTGTGTATTAGACAGTGTTATCTTTTAGACTTAGGTATTTGGAGTGTTTGTCACTGATGCGCACATTTCATCATTAATCACTAAAAATCTAAACAGGTTATATTCAGAACCCATGCTTAGTTAATCCCAACACATCAAGAAATGAATTAGTTACAGCTTTGTTTGATTATCTGCAAGTATTTACAGTACCTTTTTTGAAAAGTGTTTTAATTTTGGCAAGACACAATATAAGATAATACCTCTATCTTTTTTAATTTCAAATTTCTGTTGAAAATACAAAGTAAGTTTTATTTTACCATTTAGCAAAAAATATTTTTCTTTTACAAATGCTTCTTATAAAAGAACAAGTGCAGGGTTTTTTTTTATTTTTAAGTACCATTACTAAACTAAACCAGGTATCCAACTGTTTAATTGTTCTCTCAAAACATGAAGAATATTAACCTGCAGGGATTTAAAATTTTAATTTTTAAAACTTAGAATCATACCTATCTTCAAACAGTTTCTTTCAGCTTATCACTGCATTGCTATTTGAATTTGTAGATGCAATAAATTTTGAATGCTTCAATGAAGGGGGTCTAAAATATAGTGAATTTTAAAAAATTTAGTTAAAATTCTACATTTTGTGGTGCTATATATAAAAATTAAAATTTGTAATTGCTTTAAAATCTAGATGTTTAATGTCATTACAAATCTCTTGTTTGTTTGTTTTTATTTATTATTATAAAGCAGCTTTGTTTAATCCTAAGAACACTAGAGCAAAACTTGTCAACTTCCCCAAAGTATACTGGTCATTTATAAGATTGTTGGAACAAAAAGAGAAAATTGTTAAATATAACTGAATCTTGATGACAACTTTTTTTTAAATAATGTACTTTAATGAATTACTAACAATTGAATACAGTTGATGCTGCTTAACTGCAATAATTTTCAGGGAAATTTTTCTATCTTTTCCACTTATTTTCACATCTTTTAATTGAAACAGTCTAAATGAAAATTGTTCTCAAAGATGGAATATTATGTGATGAAATTTCAATTAGGATGCAATGACAGTGTTTTACTTGTGCAACACCAATGTCTTCAAGAGCTCTGCATTTCGTGGACATATGCCATGCAGCTCTAGTTTGTGAATATCAAAGTGACTGGCACAACTAGCAACCAAATGAAAGCAAATATGTTCTTGTTAATTGCCTAAATTTTCAATAGCGCACACATTTTAGAAAAAATCAAACTTTGGCTAAAAATTACATAATTTAGGCCTGAAACTTGAGTAGTCTGTAGCTCTTTGTACTCTTAACTGTCACAGCTACTGTTAAGATAAATTTTGTAACTGCTTAACTACTATTAGATTGCAGCAGATTATAGTATGTAACATGGCTGCAAAATCAAGAGTTTTTGCTTAACAATAAAATTTGTTTGCTGCATGCTTTGGAAGAGTCCTGTGCAACATTCACACCAGTTGCTGCTTATTTTGATATGTGCAAATCTGCAATCAACTTCCTAGATAAGAACAAAGAAATCATCTTAGCTGAGTATGGTAAAGAAGTTGAGTGCATTGTATTTTTGGTTTCAGCACAAATTGCCTCAATTGCTTGTCAGACAAACAAGCTTCTTGAACATGAAAGCACGGCAGTTGGCATTTGAATTAAACTATGATTTTCATCCATGTGATGTTTGGTTAAAGAGGTGGAAGCACTAGCACAACCTTTTTTTTAAGAGAGAATATGTTGAACTGATTTGCCTTCTGTTTCAAAGTCAAGAGATTACATGCTATTGTAGATTTTGAAATCATTCTTCTCAAGCAACTTACACAATAGTTTTTTCTGATTATGGTCACACTTTATGCAATGTGGTTATAGAAAATGGACTGTTTAACCTTCCTCTTCTGTGTAAACGTGAATGGCATTGATAAATTTAGTTTTCTCATGGTTGGAAAATCAAAATGTTCTGGCTTTTCCTGACAACAATGCCACTGAACTACAAAAGCTCAAGAAAATACATGCATGACTTTTGAGATTTTTTAAGACTAACTTCTGAAATAAGACTCTGACCTTGGTTGCAGGTTCAACATTTGTCTGTTGCTTGTTATAATTCTGCTGCACATCTGGTGAATGAAAGATCTAAAAGACTTAGCAATTCACAGTGAAATGAAGATTCTGAACAATGTGGTACTTGAATAATTTAAAGAAATTAACTATGATGAGTATCTGCCAACAGATGAGTTCACTAATGCTGACCTCTTACAGGCAGCAGTGAGTCTATCCAGAGTGAGGCTCTAGCCAACAAGGTTCAGCCTACCCATGCCAATCATATGCATGTACTGGCTCTGATTCACTACTGTGTTTAGAAAGTAGGACTGGCAGTCAGTTGAGATTCCTGCAGTTTTATTGAGCAGTCTTTGTTGAATGGTACCAGTGCAGAAAAGAGGCAAGTAACTCTTGATTCATTTCTTGTGATTTAATTATCTGCTGTAATGTTGTTCCCTTATTGTTTTATAATGGAAATGTGAAGCCTTTTGTAAATGTGGAAGTAAATGTGGCTTTGTTAAATTTAAAAAAAAAAAAAAAAAACTCACTCACTTGGCACATCTTTTCTTTCACCTAGTTTGCAACCTCCACATTGCTAACAGGTAACATTACCAAAACCTGACGCAGCTCAAATCTCATTGGCCCTCTATCTCACTTTAATGTTCTACTGATTTACAGGTTAAATGCATCTGTAGACAGTTACAGAAACCACACTGCTTAACTGGCAACAAATGTGTTGTGCTTAAATGGCACCAACTGTATCTCTATTTTATGTTTTAGTTCACCAAAAGAAAACGTCTAAAATGCTTAAAACTAAATCATTAGTTAAAACTTTAAAATTTTTTTTAAGAGAGAAAGTATGTATGTGTTTGTTTTTGGTTCTACTCTATATTATTTTATTTCTTACTCATTATTCATCTCTGACCTGTTTCCTTTGATTTGATTCATGAAATTAATAGGTGAAATAAGAAACAGGATTTTCTGTATTAACATTTGGAAATGAAAATAATCATCACTAATGCTTTATGTTAAGAAATACAAATCTGATTATTTTTTAATGAATTCAGAAATTAACTGAGGCTTAGTTAATTATTAATAATTACATGAAAATCATGGTAAAATTTTAGCTATAATAATAGTATTTTTGATATTTTATCTTTTAAGCTGTAAAATGATTATAAATTGATTGTATCATGTTATTTGTGTGTAATTATAAAGGTTGTGAGGCAGTATATCTTGGAATATCTAAGTCCTATAGCTGTACCGCATGGGGTGAATCTCTTGGGTGCTGTGGCTGTGGCATGGAATGATCGAAGGAAGAAAACACCAGGCTACAGCAAAAAGGTAATATCAAAAAAAAAAAAAAACATTTATCATCAACTACCAGGGAGAGAAGTTTGTATGCGCATTCATAGTTTAGCAAAGTGTTGGAGTAAGAATGAAATTATTTTAATAATGCACTAAAATATTTTATAATACTATGATTGATTCCCAGGGCGCACAAGATCTCAGGACTTGTTTTTTAACTACGAGAGAGCTCTCATCAAGTTAAACCCTGCTGACCTTTGTCAGTTGGATGCACCAAGTGAAAATGTTTTGATGAATTTATCAAAGACACATCCATAGATCCCAATATGCCTCATCTGATCAATAGTTTTGTCTTGCATGTAATACATGGTGGTTTTAAGAGTGGGATTTAATTTACTCAATGGCACATAGACAGCCTACTATTCTTTCTGTTGTACATTTTTGAGGATGAGGAAAACAGCTGGACCATTCTCTGGAAATAACATTTTCACGAGGGTTTTGTGCCATTGATGGTTAAAAGACATACGACATCAGTTCAAGATCTAAAGCAAAGATTCTGAATGTTCAAAGTTTCAAAAATTTTCAGAATCATGTACAGATTTGCTAATTCGTGCAAATTTGCAGCTTTTCATATCTGTAACTAAAGATTTGCAACTATTTCTGTTAATCTAAAGACAGCAAAGCAACTAATGGTCTTCAAAATAGACTAATATATGATCATGGAGAAATTTATCAAAAAATCTGTTCTGCCAGGTTGACCCAGATTGATGTTTTTAAACAGGCAAATGTCATCCAAAAATGTCAATATTGTCTTTGCTGGGGGGAAAAAAAAAACAGTGGTTCAGGAAGCTGAGAAAAACCAAGTTGTATCTAGTTAATCTAGATTCATGGCTAACAAACCAGATTCTGCTGTAGTTGAATTTAATATCAGCAGAAAGTGATACTATTTAGGCAGTAAAAACTCTTCCTGGAAGAAGTCAATAAATGCTACAAAGTATTGGGGGTTTCGAGCACAGTAAAAATGGTTTGGACTTTCTTTGCACTTGTGCCTTGAAGACCAACCTTAGTGTGTGTAAGGAACTTTGGGAGATTGTGAAGATCATGCTCATCTTGTCCCATTGGCAGTCTTGTATAGAAAGGCTTCTCATTCATTAAGAATATAGTCTGTCAAACATGAGCTAGGACATTTGTTGCATGCTAAAGGGTATTTAAAAGCATCACAAGCCTATGAGTCCCTATGAAGGTCTGTTAATGATAAAATCTTCCAATCTGCCTTTTTGGAGGAAAAATCAAAAATCAAAGGAGGAAAGTAAAACAAATTAAAGTAGATGAGATGAGGAAAGAAAGAAATATATATTGGATTTAGGGAAGGAAGCAAATGAATTTGCCTTGGTGGTTGAAAGAAAAAGTAGGATTGATCTCTTTGTAGAGCCAGATGTTTTAAGAAGCATGTTCAAGTTAAAACAGTAACAGGCTTTAGTAAAAGACCAAAATATTAAAAGAAATTTATAACTAGGGTGACTGAGAATGTGAACGTGCTTACATTATTACTGTATTCTATATCCAGTTACTCTCGTTTCTGGCAGTACATTGTTTGGCCTGTAAATCTTGATTTAGAGCTTTCATTACTTAGTTGTAGTTTAATAAGCTGTTATAATTTGACTTGTTATACTGTTTCATGTGTGGCCTGTAAATCTTCAGCTTTTGAGATTTAATAATGTAACATTATATATTATGAAACTATGTACAATTCAAGAAAGCATTTGTACTTAAATGTTCTGTTTGAACAGAAAAGTAAATCCTCAATATAATGTTGAGTGTTAGTAGGTATTGGTTTATAACTTTTATATAACATGATGATGATTGTTTTTATGTGTTAACAGATTTTTTTTAATTAAAAGAAAGATCAAATAACGACTAGCATGAATACATTACATTTACTAATTAAATCTTTGTTTTTGCGTAACTTAATAAAATGGGCGAGCAGGATGGCTGTAAGGAATTGGGAGGTCATATGTTTATTATGTATATTATTTTCTTGGTTAGAGAGGAATAAAATTCCAGGTCTGGAAAATGATGTGGGGGGTTTTACTGAGTATTAAGGCTGGTGGCAATCTGGTGATAGCTACACTGCATGGTAAATGAAGTATGCATTAATTAACATTTGTATTACTTAGCATTTCATTTTGACAATGTATAAGAAATACAATGCATCGTAGAATGGAAATGTCCCTTTATATGAAAGTCTAATTTTAATAAATTTTTTTAACTTGGTGGTTTTATTTGGGACTTGTAGTTTAATTTAATTCTAGGTGATTCCCATACCATGTGAAGATCAGTTGCTGCTGGTGGACTTAGTTGAAGCAGTGAAGGTACTTCCTACAGACACACTGGTTCAGACCGTGAAACAGGTTTTGAAACAACCTCCACCCAATGAATTGGGAAAAGGAAAGGTAAGTTGTAGGTGCCATAAAAGTTCAAATAAGAGTTAAATACATTCATCAGTTAATAAAGGTAGCAAGCAGCTCATTTTTTATTAAGATTTAGGGATAGTTCATGCAGATGATCAGATTAAAATAGATGATTCTGAATTTTAAATTCCCCAAAAATAAGAAAAAACTAGCAATAATCAAGTTAGTTTCCAGATCAGTGTTTGCTTTTCATATATAAATACAGGGTATTTCAAAAGTAATAGTTTAGTAAAGCAAAGCTGTTATGCAAAAAATGTCTTTTCAGTCTTTCAGATTTAGTATATAAAAAAAACACCAGAGATAACAGATTTGATTTTAATTTTGTAAATTCTTGAAAATTTTCAGCAAATTTAAAGCAATTGCTGAAAGTATTTCCCTTTTGCTTGTAGGCAAAGTTGGATGCTCTACACATTTTGAAATACTTGCTGCAACTCATCAGCCTGGATGCCATAAATAGTTTCTGAAATGTTATCCATAGGATTGTTTCATAGACCATATTTTTGAGTTTTCATTTCATATAAAAGTCTGGAGGGGTTAAGTCAGGAGAACAGGATAGCCATAAACCACAAGTAATGGTGCAATCTTCAAAGACTGTGCTGATTACATGCTTGCATCTGCCATGTGCACAGTTGCTCTGTTCTGCCAGCCGACCACTTTGAGACTTGTATGAAACACTACCAGTTTCCTGAAACTACAATTAATGCTTATACACAATTTTTGATGAGGCAATCATCCTTCACCAAATTTCTCCCAAAGCAAATCCTGCACCAAAAACTTTCTTCCTATATAACGATCATTCTCTTTGGGTTGATTTAGGAATACTGCTGTAGCAAATTACAATTTAGGTCAGCCTTACTATCATTTCTAACCTTCAAGGTGACAGCATTTTGAACACAACTTGCTTCCCATTATATAGGCTATGGGCAAAAGTATACAAGCAAGCATTTAAATTTATAGTTCACAAATGCATGAAATATAAGCATTTCTTTCAGTGCTCTGTTACTTTTAAAACACCCTATATATAAACCATTTGGCCTCATTGAGTTATATAAGATCTGATTCAGTGGTGTGTTGTTAAACACCCACAATCTAGAAGAAAAGTAAAAAAAAAATTTTTTTAAGTGGTGTTTACTATTCATGTTGTATTGAATATATTTTTTCTTAATATTTGATGATGTTTCTTTATTGACCATAATATTTGCTTGAGTTGGGTTCCACAAATTTTTGTACCAGAGTACTTCTGCAGTTGCTATGGTACATACAACAGCATACTGCAACTATATTATAGGAGAAAAACTTTTCCTGTATATTAATTGTTTCATAAGTTGTCAACCAAACTTGGGCAAGATATTTATCAAGGAGACCCAGTAAACAAACAAACAAACACTGAATCAGTTTGATGAAATTTTATATCAGTTGTTGACTTAATGGTTGATGTTGGGCTTTTGTTTCTTTCTGGTCAAGTGCAGTGGGTGATGTCTACAAAGATGTGATAAATTATAGGTTCCACCCTAGACACACTTAACAATTGCATCTCAACTGCAACAAATCCAACAATTTCCTTGGTGCCATCAGATTTGGACCTGACATTTTTCATGACCTTTCAATCAGCCACCATTTTTGTATATGGACATGTGACAACCATGTGATTAGAGAGTCATAGTTTTACCAGAACAATAAAAAAAAAAATTTGGAAGATTTTGTGAAAAATGAAAACATGCTTTTAATATTAAATTCTTAACAAGAATTTCTTGAAAATTTTCATATATTCCCTACTAATGGAATACTATGGTATGTCAATAATATCGTGCACTTCTAATATTCACTAGGCTGTTAGCAGCTATTCTTTTTTAATACAAAGAAACTCATACTCTGATGAAGATCAAGTTAGATTTTTAGTAAGAGAATAATTCCTATTTATGTATAGAAAAATCATTCAGTTATTTTTTTTATTTCTAGCAGGTGTACACTTTGTGTCATGTTTATATATTTTCTGTGGTCTGCTGTTGTGTGCCACATATTAGTGAACATGATTTTTAATTTTAGTAATCTTTGTAGTGCAAGCAACCGCAACTCTAAAGTACAATTTTCTCACCCTTTCCCCTAATCTTGTGTGGTATATCCTTGTAGCTGTGTAGTATAACATATAAACAGAAGTGAGCATTTTGTTTGATCTTGGTTGAATATTCCATGAAGCTTGCTGTGCATGTTTTGTTCTTACAGAAGAGCACTTTAGAAGTGAACTTGCTGCAATTTTTCTATGCCTATGTGCAGCAGACATCAGTTCAACAGTTAGTTGACTCTTGGCCATCACTACTTTCACTGCTGAAAGATGGACTGACTTTGAATCTAACACCACCAGGCCAGTTTCTTTTGTTGGAGTAAGTACCAAAACTATCTCTGTATATTCTACTGAGTTTATTGATTATATGAAAAGAATTGTTTACATATGTGTTGCTTTTCTGAACTTACTACTAAAGATCTAGATAAACTAGCAGTGTATATTGAGATGCATCTTTAAGATTTGAATGATCCAAATAAGACTTGATCATTCTTTAAACCAAAGGTGAATACGTAATTTCATTTAATTTCTATCAGTACACCATTAATCAAACTTATTACAAAGAAACAAAAGGTAACAACAGTCAGTATATGGTGGTGCTGTCATACAGAAAACGGGCAATTTTATTTACTACTACTAAATTAAATTGCAGAGTAACTGTTTTCCATTTTGTTAGAGCAGGAAGGAAAATGTGTTTTACCTAACATCACACCAGTTTTTACAGAGATAAGAGGTTTGCAATTTTATTTCTATTTATGAACAGAAATAACTAAACTGAATTTTATTTTAGGGTGTTGAATGAATTTGTGCAAAGAACACCACCTATGGAGGACCGAAAAAGTCAGAAAGATGTGCAGGCAAGTGACAGATTTTACATGTCTGCTGCAATTTTTAAAATTATTTTATTGGTTAATTTTAATTCTTCAGTTAGAATGGTTTTGTGTTCAGTGCTTTCATAATTTTTTTGAGTGGGCACTTAAAAAATGTTTATATACACTATGCTGTGCTTGGGTTTTTTATTATAAGAAAGTCTATTTAAATTTATTAATTAACATGCAGAAGGCACTTTTTAATAAAAAGAGTAAATCACTCATCTCAACAAAATGAAATTACAAACATTTGGTCTCTTTCTTGTTCCTAAAAAATATGCACACATGTTCATATATTTAAGTTGTACCATAGAAATACTGTTGCAAGCCGACTCACTGCTCATGTATTATTATTCCATAAGAAGTAACAAAAACTTGTTTTAAAGAAAATGTTTAAAATTTCTTGCAAACAATGGAGACCAGTATTTCATGTGTAGTGGATATGGAAAAAAAAAAAACAATATTGCAACAAAGGTTAACTGAAGACTTGGAAGCTAAATTTGAAATGCTATTGATTTGCATTTGGCTTAAAAAGTAAAAAATTCCAATTTCTACATCTTTCATGATTTTTCTTTACAATTTGTGGTGGTTCAAGAAAACAACTTCATTGTAGTTGGAGACTTTAAGAGTCAGCCTCAGCTGGGAGACTGTAGAAATTGTCAGTAAATAAGTAAAATTGGTAAATTGATAACTACCTCATCTCATTAACAGACATGATTCAGTATGTTACCCTAAGAGATGGCCCATATCATCGATATATTTAGCTATTGTTGCTAATAAAATTGCAAAAACTCAAAAGAAGGGGTATTCATCTAGTTATTCGTATTTTATAATATCATGTTTGTTCAAATCTATAAGACTGATATTTGCTTAGTATTTGATCTTAAATGAATTTTAAAAGTAAATGATTATGAATTTTCATGTTGTGTGTGTAATTTACATAGAGGTATGTTATTTCTCTAATAAAAGTAAACCAGCTTGATGTTATCTCATCAAGTAAAAAAATCTAGGCAGTTGATGGCTTAGATTCCATTGCCAATTGGGGCTGGCTCAGTTTGGTGCATCTCAGGCATGGTTTTTTCTCTCTTAACCAGCCAGTGATGTGAGTTTTCTCCTACATTTAAAAATGAAGAGTTTTGGCGGGCTTTCCATGCTGAAGTCAAGTGCCTGATGGTCCTTGTGGCACTCTGCTTCCCTCACCAGGGTTATCTCCCATGTTGATTTCAGTTTATGGGGGGGGGATATCTATATCCTGAAAAAGAAAAGAAAAAAGAAAAATAACCATTTTACAAGTTTGATCTTTTAAATTGATTAACTTCAATGATTTGGAAGTTTTTGGAATTTTACATAACGTATTTCCTCATAGGCAATTTCTCAAATGTAATTTTTCTCTGTGCTGCATCTTTTTAAAAAAATTTTATGTCTGCTGTTTTCAGGACATAGCTCAGAAACTACTGGAAGCAGTCAGCACCATAGCAGGATCATGTCTGGAACAAACCACATGGCTTCGTCGAAACCTTGCTGTCAAGCCAGGTCCACAGACAGATATCTCAGAAACAGAAGATGGTGAATATACAGAGGAGAGTGGTTAGTTTTTCTGTTTCATTGGTATTTACCACACAAAAAAGAAGAGAAATTTAACCTTCACATTTATTTTATAATATCTTATTTAAGTTGAATGATTACATGATTATGTTTTTGAAAATACAGCTTTAAAATAAACATGGTTACCTTCTTTTATCTACAGATGCTGAGATGGCAATGACTGAAAGGAAGGTGTTGGAACCACAGCTCACATCCAATATTGACTCAAAATTTTGTGTTCAGTCTCTCACCTTGTTGGCTGAGGTAAATTAAAAGTGAACTATATGCTGCTTACTGTCAGATGTCTATATTTTTCAATCATGTATATTACAGTTTGAGAGTTATAAGCAATTAACTGTAGGGAGTAACTTTGATCACCTCAAATTTGATGGAAATTCTCAGCATCTCAGTAAGAGAAACAAGTAAAAGAAGGAAAAAAATCGTGTAACAACAAAAAGTTGCTTCAGAAGACACTGTTTGTACCAGGAAAAGCAAGAAGGCATCTGAACCTGATGACATGACTACTGAACTCCGGCAACTTTCAAAGAAATTTTTGAGTTTTCAGTATCATTTGGAGTTGTGAAATTTCTGTATAAAGAAGTGTATATCAGGCTGTGCTGAAAAACTGGAAAGGATAAATCAAAGCTGCCAGTTTTTTTTATGGATTAGCTTAACCAAATGTGTAAAGAATAGTCTACTTTGGGGAATTGTGATATTTTGGAAGAACCATTTTGTGCTGCTAAGAGCACAGATGAGCAATCAGTACTTTTAGCTGTTTTCTCAAGGAGTACTATCCTTGACTTCATTTTTGGTATTTATCAATGTCATAGCTAAGATTCCTAGAAAACCTTTGTTTAAAAGCACTTATGCTGGAGATGCTCAGTCAAACTTATTCATCAAATAAGCAGATACAAATCTCTACAGATGATTTACCAAAGAAGCAATTAGGTGTAAAGGACCTATAACACTTACAATACCCCATTGGTCATTTTCACTAAATATAAGGGAAAATTTAAAGCTTTCAAAGAAAGAAACCTTACAAATTTTACCACTTATAGAAAGATTTTTTTGTTGTTGTTGTTTCAAGGCCTTGTGCTTAATCCCTTAAAAGTCAAAATGTATAGCTGGCTTGGAACAAGTTTTATCTGTTCTATAAGAGACATTAGCGGAAATTGATAGCCAGTGGATTTTTGCACACACTGACATTGGTGGAAATGAAAAAGCAGATTACCTGGCAAAACAAGTACGACAGCAGAAACATTCAGTTAATACTGCAAGGTCGATACTAGCATTAAAATTACCTAAAAAAATGAATAGCTTCTGTTAATTACTACTTAGCTGAAGCAGACAACTACTGTAAACTCAAAGCAAAGATCAAGTCAACGTATTTTGACTGAGGACAGGCTACACTGATTAAAAGCTCAAAACTGAAGTCAGATGCTTGTGGAGTGACACCATAGACAACAGCATTTTCTGCTGGACTACTACAAATACTCTGTGAGAAAACAACACTGGCCAGGAAATGCCATTCTCCACCAGAAATTCTATGGGCTCATGCAGGATCTTCAAACTGCTGCTGCATTCATTAGGGCTTTTGAACTGCAACTGTAAAAAAAACTATGTCCCATTAACTCTTCTTTCAGAATTGTATTTGGAGGGGGGATAACCCATAATTTTAAAGTAAAACAATTTTTTTATAAATGCAAAATTCAATTTCTGTATAGTTTTTTCTTTGTTTACTAACATTAATATGCTTGGTTGATTGTTTTTGTTTAGAAATAATGTATTATTTTCAACAAAATAAAATTTATTGTTAATTTTCCTTCTCAGCTTTTTAAAAAGAGAACAACAAAAAAAAAACAATTGTGCTATTATGTAGATGTTCTTTTCTGTTAAAAGCATCACTAACTGAACGGGTTAGTATTTTTTTTTCTTTCTTTTAGATGACTGCTCCATTGCTTGATGTTGTGTATGGGAGTGATGAGAAAGAGAAAATTGCATCCTTCTTGACATCCATAATGTACAATGTTTTTCCCTATCTCAGGAATCACAGGTTAGCTTCAAATCTGTCTTATCTTATTACTTCTATGATTAGAATTTACTAGGTCTAGTTGTCATCTTTCGGTTTTAATGTGGAGAATGGAGAAATACTAACTCAGCTAATGTTTTAATTTTTTATTGTAACAAGTAAATAAATGGAAATTAATTCTTAAGTAGAACTTTTGTGATTACATGGTTTCTCCAAGGTTTGAACTTCATTACCTGCTTTAATGGTGTTTGATAGGGTCTAGCTAGTAAGCTGGCTACTTGCAGACAGACTAAATACACACCATAACTAAAAAAACTTTCATATACGAGGTGTAGTCAAAAAGTATCCGACCTTGAATTTGTTTGAACAAAAGCATGCACAGAAATTTTCGTGTCTGTAGGTTGCGCCAGTCGCCCGCAGTGACGCGTTGAGTACAGACGTGAAGAGTGTGCTGTATGATTTTTCTTTTTGAGTCAAGATGACCCAGCATATTAAGCAAAGATACTGTATCAAATCCTGCCAAAAACTTGGAGATACACAAGCCCAGACTATTGATAAGATTCAGAAGGCCTTTGGAGATGATGCTATGGCAAAAACACAAATAAAGGAGTGGTACAACCGGTTCAAAGATGGCCGCACCTCAGTGGGCAGTGAGCCATGTTGTGGCAGACCATCGACTAGCAGAAACGACGAAATGATTGCAAAGGTTCGAGGAATAGTCTATGAAGACCGTCGTGTGACTATTGAGGAGATTGTTGCTGAAGTTGGAATCAGCCATGGGTCAGTTCAGTCAATTATAACAGAAGATTTGTGCATGAGGAGGGTGTCGGCCAAATTCATACCAAAGTTGCTGTCTGATCAGCAAAAAGAAAACAGAAAGGAAATCTCCCAGGACACGCTGGAGTGTGCTAGCCAAGATCAAAACTTCATGAACACTATCATCACTGGCGATGAGACATGGGTGTACGGCTATGACCCTGAAACAAAATTGCAATCATCCCAATGGAAGCATCCATCCTCGCCAAGACCAAAGAAAGCAAGACAGGTGCGCAGCAATGTTAAACTGATGATAACCTGTTTTTTTTTACTACAGAGGTATTGTGCACCATGAATATGCACCACAAGGTCAGACAATTAACAAAGAATACTACCTTGGGGTTCTTTGTCACCTTCGTGAAGCTGTGCGGCAAAAAACGACCTGACCTGTTGGCAGCAAAGAACTGGCAACTCCACCATGACAACGCATCCGCTCATTCCGCCCACATCGTCCAAGCATTCCTCGCCAAGCATAACACACCACTTGTTTGTCAGGCTTCCTACTCCCCAGACTTGTCTCCTTGTGACTTTTGGCTATTCCCAAAGCTCAAAAAAAAACACAAAGGGAGAAGATTTGAGTCAACAGAGGACATTGAGCAAAATTCGACAGCACAGCTCTGCAGCATCCCAAAAAGTGATTTCCAGAAATGTTTCCAGCAGTGGCAGGAACACTGGCAGAAGTGTGTAGACTCCCAAGGCGAATACTTTGCAGGAAACTAAATCAAAATGGTGAGTTTTTTAATATTGCTTGTTTTTTTTTGGTCAAAGGTCGGATAATTTTTGACTACACTTCGTATATATATATATAACTCATGTCATTCATTTGAAGGAAGTTTTAGTAAATTTAAATTTGATATTTTTCAATTAGGTGGATGCTGCCAAAGTTTCCCTGTTAAGAACACCTCAAATAATGAGAGACTTGTGTTGGCTTCCACTCTTCAGGAAAAAAAAAGCTCAAAATCACATGACAATAGTTTCATAATAATTTATTGAAATCAGACTAGGGAAAATAGGGATGTGAATTAAATTTGTGAGAATTTTAGTGATTTTTATAGCCTTTACCAAATTAAGCATAATAAAGATTTTTTTCTATTCAAATAGCCATGTTTTGGTAAGTTTTTTTGAAAGTCAGTGATTGATTTGTTTCTTTGCAGCATTCACAATTTACCCAGTTTCCGAGCTTGCTCTCAGATACTCTCCAGCATCAGTGGATACCCATACACCAGGAAGGCCTGGCGAAAAGAGGCATTTGATTTCCTGCTCGATCTGAGTTTTTTTCAGATGGACTTAAAGTGCATAGGACACTGGCATACTGTGATTGATAACTTGATGACACATGACAAGACAACATTCAGGGACTTGATGTGTAAGTGCACACTTGTCACTACATTTAGAAGCAAAAAGAAAAGTTTAATTTTTGTCATACAATTGTGATTTAAGGCGGCATTCTTTAAATCTAATATTTCTAAGATTTTGTTGGTTTTTATTATTGTTCAGTTTATCTTTTGTATTCTGTTATTCGATATTTTTTAATTAACTATTTAAATTTCTTAGGCTTGTAATTGAGCGTATACAGTATTTTCACTTCAGAACGCTAAATAAAAGAAAGTTTAAACAAAGAAAAGAAATGTCCATGACTGCCCATAAAGGATGGTTTAGGAAAAATAACATTTTATTACTGTACTGCTGCCTTATGGGAAATTTGATTTTGACTAAGGCGTGGTTTTGGAATGCTGATAGAATGTCATTGTCTGTGAAAGACAGCAACTACATGTTACAAATCGTTTTCTTCTAGCTCGGGTAGCCATCACCCAGAGTGGTTCACTGAACCTGTTCAGCAGCAAGGAGCAGGAGTTTGAACTGAGGGCTCAAATGTTGAAGCGCCTATCTTTCACTATCCTCTGTAGTGAGTCTGATCAGTACCAAAGAAACATGCCAGAGATCCAAGGTACTGCCTGCACATCAGTCTTGTTCAAAGATTGTTTGTGTTTCTAAGAAAATTACTTCAAGCCCAAATTCTATTAAAACTAAATAAGTGTGATGTTCTTTTATGTAAATGTGCTTTTGATAGGAAAAAACAAATGAATCTCAAATTGTTTTTTTTTTTCTTCTTCTTTTAATTTAGAAATGTATAATTCTTAGTCTGGTGAGAATAACTGATATTGTTGATATTTTCAGACTTTTTTGGTGTTATATTTACACATTTTAAGATAGATCACTAGTTTTTGTGATATGGAATAGATCATTAATTCTTATTTTAAATGCATGCAATTTAACTTTTATTAAGTCTTCTCCCAATTTATTCACATGTAAAGTGGCTGTCTCTGATATGACATAAATGGACATTCAAGTTTAGAAGAATACCTGATTAATATGTAGAGAGTTCTCCATAGTACTGGCATAATGTGAGTAAGGTTAATACTTTGTGCTGTAGTGCAAGGCAGCAACATGCCAACACTGGATGAGATCAACAGTTGCACCACATTTCTGGTACAGTCTTTATTAAGGAAATCCTGAGATACTGATTTAAAAGGGTTGAAGATTGTCCGCAGTACTCATTGGAGTTCAAATCTAATAACACTGGTCAACAAAATTAAATGTATTATACTCATTATGAATGCAAGCCAACTTTTTTAGACTAATTTTTCATGCTGATTTAAAAATTTCACTCCATTTGTATGCAGCACGTATCAGTTTTTCAGTAGATACATGCAAATATTTACATATTTGTATATATGAAATCATTAACGTAATAAATAAGGACATATTATCTTTAGAAAGTAAATGAGTTTATTGAGATAAAAATCATCACTATCATTCTACAAAGAGTGAATACACAAAAAATAGGTCAGACAAAACAGACAAAGTTAGAACAACAGAGTTAGAAACATTGTGATTTGGATTTCCTGCAGTGTTCCTGATCTGGTTGATCACGGTAAAGTGTCCAGCGGTAGTCAGCCAGCATACTGTCATTCCAGAAGCTTTGGTACCATTTCTCCATAGCACTAGTGTCCTGGTGAAATCTTTCACCATGTTCATCAGACACTGCTCCAAGGTTATCTGCGAAGAAATCTAGATGGGAGTCCAAGAAGTGAACTTTCAGTGACATGCGACAACCCATTGCTGAGTAACATTTCAGAAGATTCTTGATGCCATCTTTGTAGTCCATTGCCTTCTTGTTGCCCAAGAAATTCTCACAGATCCAGTTGAAAGCATTCCAGGCAGGCAGTTCCAGTTCATCCAGTGTTGTCTTGAAGTTGACATCTTTGAGTACTTCTCTAATTTGGGGTCCGACAAAGATACCCTCTTTCAACTTCGCCTGTGTGATTTTGGGAAACTTTTCTACAATATACTCAAACCCTCTGGCATTTCTCTTCCTTGGTGTCTTTACAAACTGTTTCATCAGTCCAAACTTTATGTGCAAAGGAGGCAATAGGACATTACATTGGATCTACAAGAGGTGTATTCTTGATGCTAGACAATCTTGCTGGTATGATGTTTTTGTCTGCCAGTTTGATTCCGAATAATGTCTGTCAGTTTCCCGACTATCCCATAGACACAAGAAACAGCAGTATTTTGTGAAACCTGACTGCATTCCCATTAACATTCCAATGACTTTTAAATCTCCACATATTTTCCATGAGTATCTTTCATAGGCAATGGCATGAAGTAAAAGTTCCATATTCTCATATGATTCATGAAGATGAACGGAGTGTGCAATAGGAATGGAGGGCTTCAAATTACCATTATGGAGAAGTACAGCTTTTTAAAAAAAACATCTATAGCTTATAAATCTTCTTGATCTCTGGTGTTATTGTACATTTTTGAGCTTTCACAATAAATTGTCCACAAACATAACAAAACACATCAGGAGGATATCTACACTGTCTTGACATTGTTAACACTGTAAAACAAGTAAGGAAATAGATACAAACGGTTATACTTATATTGAATTTGAGATGATGAAATATTGCATCTGAACTATGCAGCAATGAATAATGTAGTTTATTTTAAAGGTATGTTTCCATGATGTAAATGAAATACATGCATACACGTCGTTAATTGGAATTTCTATATAATGCATGAGCTAAAACCAAAAAACACTCTCATCTTGAAAACTGTACATGATGTCAAAAAACTAATTGTATATTTGAAATCAGCATTAAAAACTACACTAAGTACACATTGACATATGCTTGATGAAAAATACTTGTTGACCAGTGTAATTGGCCAAGTCATGACAGAATTGTGGTGAGGAGTGGCTTGTGTCTTTCCATTCTTGGTTTTTGTGGAGACTTGAATTTTTTCTGCCACAACTGTGTAAATTGTTGGGTCAGTCTCATCTCTCTCTCAGCATACAGTCAACCCCTGCGGAATCGCGGTTCGGCATTCGCGGAATTTTCCTTAGAACCTAACTAATAATTGTTCATGGAAACCCCTGCATATTCGCAGAATCGCAAATATCTTCCGCAATTTTTTTATGGCTTTTTTCATGGCAATATATATTTTTTTGCGCTTTTTAATGCTAAATTATTAATAACAATATAATTTACTAATTTTGTAATATAAATACTAACGTAAATTCAGCAAAATATCAATATAAAATAAACGCTGTTGGCTGGAGGTTTGAAAGTAGCCAATCTGAGAGCGTTATTCATTTCTCCTGGCTGCTGATTGGCTGCTGCCCACGAGGCGCTGTCTCAGGCAAATGCGGCCCAGCAGCTCTGCAACATCCCAGTTTATCGCATGTAGCTATCTCGAGTGTTTCTCTGAGTGTTGTATTTTTATTGAATTATTATTATATATTTACTTATTTTTTTTATTATATTTTACGTTATATTTTGCTGTTTATGGGCATTTTTATGGACCACGTCCAATATTCACGGTTTTTCACTCTTCGCGGGTGCTCTAGGAACGTAACCCCCACGAATACTGGGGGACAACTGTACTACCCACTCTGAGTTCTAATATCCAGGGTACACATAAATAATGGCTTCTTGTCACCTTATTAACAGTCAACAGTAGAATATTCAGCACCTTGGAGATTTCCTACTGGTTTCTACCAATGAATCACTGTCCAACTGTGCACCTCCCCCCTTTCAAAGTCCATTAATTCTCATGAACCACCTGTTTGTGACTTGACTGTCCATAGACCCAAGACCTGTTCTTATAGTTAGCAGTGATATGCTTTTATGACTCGAGAGGCCTATTTGAAGCTTATATGGTATCTTTTTACTTGTTATTGTATATGTGTAATTTGTTTTACTTGTTTTTTAATATACAGGGTGTCTCAAAAAAATGTACTCACACTTCGAATGACGAGAAATCCTTTATTTATGAACATACAGTGAAATGGAATAGCTTCGAATACAGAAGACAAATGTGATTAAAGAATCATGTTCGCAAATGTTCGAATTGATGACCATTATTGTCCAGACAACGCTGATAACGCGCACCAAGGGATTCGCAAACGTCACGAAACAGGTCATTAGGAATATCGCGACATTGTCTTTCAATTTCCATTTTCAATGCATCAATTGTTCTTGGTTTGGTGCGATAAACTTTGTCTTTGAGATATCCCCACAAAAAGAAGTCCATGGGCGTGAGGTCCGGGGAACGTGCAGGGTATTCAATGGCACCCCTTCGTCCAATCCATGTGTCTGGAAAAGCTGCATCGAGGTGAGCTCGTACATCGCGATGGTAGTGGGGAGGTGCTCCATCTTGCTGAAAGTAAATCTCGCCGTCATCACCAAACATCTCAGAAATTTGTGGACCAACAAACTCCTGAAGCAAGTTAAGGTATCTCTCAGCAGTGACAGTTCCGTTAATAAAAAATGGCCCTATGATGCCCAGTGCGGATATCCCACACCACACTGTTATTCCTGGCAAGTTTACATGGTGTTCAAGTGTTACATGAGGATTTATAGGACCCCAGTACGTGCAATTATGGCGATTAATGGTGCCATTTAATTTAAAGGTTGCCTCATCGCTCCACACAATTTTGTGTGGAAACCCTGCATCTTCTGCACATTTTGCCAGGTACCATTCACAGAATTCGACTCTCCGGTCAGGATCGTCTTCGTTGAGAGCATGAATTAGTGTTGGAATGTAGCATTTCCAGTGCAGACGCTTCATGATGCGATGGACGCTATCTTTTGAGATGTGGGTTTCCCGAGCAGTTTGTCGAAGTGATTTCTGTGGTGATCGAAAGAGTGTTTCCTGCACCTGCTCTTCTTTTCCAGGGCTCGTGGATGTCCGAGGTCGTCCAGAACGTTTCTTGTTGACGTTCTGGACGGTTCCATCTGCTTCAAATTTCTCTTTGATGCGAGCAATGGTCCGGCGCGTTGGTGGCGGTCTTGCGAATTCCCTTCTGAATCGTCTTTGCACTTCAATGGCGTTTTCGGTCTTCCAATAACATTTCAGGACAAACTTCCTCTCTTCCAAGCTAAGTTGATTTCCTGCCATGCTGTGGTTCACACCTCACACCTGCAACACAAAAAAGACAGCATGTTAGCAACGGTTAAAGTGTGAGTACATTTTTTTGAGACACCCTGTAGGTAAATTAAGATATGTGACTAAAATATTTTCATAAAAGTAAAACCTGAAGTAATCTCTAGATTCTGTACAAGATTCATTATAATAGTTAGACTTTATTCTGTAGAAAGATTTAGTTGTTCTATGAATAAATGCTATTGTTCAAATGCATCTTCTAGAATATTTGGTTAACTTTGTCATTTATCTTTAAAATGAAAAATTTTCATATCATCTGTTTGTATTTCTTTCTAAGAACGTTTGGCAGACAGTCTGCGCACACCCCAAGTTCCCTCTGTGATGTCACAAGTTTTCCTGTGTTTTAGAGTTCTAATCATCAGAATGTCACCCAATCATCTCACTTCGTTATGGCCTACCATCATTACAGAAATGGTAAGTTTTTGTAAAGAATAAAAGAACTGTCACACCATGCACTAATTGTTGCTGCTTTGGGTCAAAATAAACATTTTTGAAAATTGTTGGAAAGATGAACCAAGAAGGTTAATATCCACAGGTTTGTTTTGATTCATTTTTGCATTGCAACTTCTTAGCTGTAGTCGGTCAGATCATGGCTTTGCACATTTTCACTTTACAAAATGCCAATAAAAATTAATTAGAATCAGAACAAGAAATGGAGGAGCTATTAATTACATATCATAAATAGCATAACAGAAGTGTCTCTGGAATGTGTTATGCAAATTGTATTTAAAACACCTTTTACAAACAGGTGGAAATTGTGATCAAGAGTGAAGTTAGATGCAGTGATGTGACTTCATGTATTTTCTGTTTGCATTATCTGCTTTTTATGAACACTTGCTAGTGGATTTAATTTGTGAACTAGAGTCAAGTATGAGAAGTTAAAAGGATTGCTTGGTTACTTAGTAGTACCCTGACATTTGAAAGCATTACTCTTATGGTTCTCTCTCCAAGAGAAATTTTTTTTAAAAAGCATCATCTTTTATTTTTCTTATTTTTTGTCCTTGGTGTGATTGGATATATACTGTGATAGTGTTCAACACACACTCATCCATGATCTTGCAATTGTGGTGTCCTTGAAGTGGCCACACTCATCCTACAAGCATCTGGGCATTTAGGATGGAATGACTTGTACATAGTCTGCTACTCTACCTGTAGATCTCTGAGTAACTTGTAAACATTTCTTTGTATGTGTTTTTTTTTTTTTTATTTTCTGGTTGAAATGTGCTTTCATGCTTGAGAAGTTAGTGGCAGCTTTGACTGATAGTCATTGCCTGGTAGACCAATGTCTCCTGATACCAATTACAACATAAATGTTGGATCCCTCTCATCACTCTATCTATCTGTCATAGGGGTTAACTTGGAAAGAAGCAAAATAAATGTTAGGTTGAGGAGATTTAGAATTGACTACTGGTGAATAACTCCCTTTTCTTTTCCTTATGTCTTCAATCTTATTAGGATAAGTGTTTCTCTTTTGCAAATAAAGTTTAGTTTTTAAATAATTGAAAGCAGCCACCACTGTTGTTATGCTTTAAGACATTGGCTGACTTTTCTGTTTGTTGTCCATATTTTTGTGTTAATCTCAGTCTTATGGATATTTGTGAAAATCTTTAAAAAATGTAGTACTAATTTACTTGATTTATTTATAAATGATATCTGGTGTATGGTACCGTCTTTTGAAAATATTAGTTTTGATTTTTACTGCTGCTTACAAGAAAAAAAAAGTTTTAAGAAATTTTAATGTGTAAATATATATTGCTGCTGTTTGACTGTTTCATAATTGTTATTTTTAGGTTCATGTATTTTTACAAATAGAACAAGAATTATCGACAGACACGGATGAATTTAGGTTTGTATTAATTCATAATTCCCATTGTCAGGGTGACTTTGTCCAATGAGATTATTTGTCATATTATCAATATAATTAAATGACTATATTTAAAGTGTTTAGTCTTGTATTCAGCTTTCATTTATTATCCTTACACATCCCATGAACATTTTTTTCATCTATGCTGCCTAACTTAAGTTTGTCTAACTGAAATTATTATTCAGAGTCTTTGTTTTGATACAGATTACTAAGTAAATGATTTGCTCACCTTGGTTTTCATTACTGCCACTGCAAGTTTTTGTTTAAAGTTTGTTTGTTTTAATGCATTGTATGAGCCTGAATCAGTCAATTTATTTACAGCTATTGGTATGTATCTTAATTCATTTAATGCTTTTATGGAATAACAATGTGAATGCATTCACTAGAATGTAAAGCATCTCCAAGGATTAATTATGTGATACTTTCAATAAAATATGCGTAAACAATTCCTTAATTGGTAGGTAGCTTGTGTTTGTTTATTTTTGGTGGGGAATGAAAGAGGGAGAGGAAATTGTGATGTAATAATTAAATTGACGAAACACTTTTAATCACCATAAGAAAATTATTCTTCTGTAAACATCATTGTTTATAATGTTAGACCAATTTTATGAGGTTATATAATGTCATTGTTATTGCTACAAGCAATGCTATTCTGGTACTTCAGTTTTTTTTTTTTTTTTTTTACTGTATTTGTGAAAAGAAAGCCATGTCAACAGACTGATACAGAAAACTGGAAAGAATCCATGCTATGGGAAATTTGACAAACTGAGTTGATCTCTAATGAGAATCACACTTGGGGGGGGGCATCTACCACAGCAGGCTGGTACACTATGCACTAGGCCATCTACTGCCCATATTTATTGTAATTATTTTTGCCTTTCCTACTTCTTTTTATTACAAAACTTTTAAGTTTTTTTTTTTCTTTTGTAGGAAAGTTATTGCTCTGGAGGAGAGTTCACTAAAAGTTTAATTGTTACCGGGTTTTCCATAATTAGCTGAACATGCTCAACTGTTCATATTTCAGTAACAAAATAATAAAGTTAGTTTTACATTATTTGAATCCATATTTATTTTACATCATAACAGGAAATGCAGATGACCACTTACAGAATGACACTTTTTTGTATATTTGAAGTCTCATTTCATACATAATGTTTGTATTTTTTTTAAGTCTAGCAGTGGTGTGATTTTTCAGCATACGCTGTTTTCTTCATGACATTGGAGATATTAAATCACCAAATTTCAGGCTACTTGACAAACCGTATCTGCCCAACCATTTTTTTCCAGCCATTATCAAATCATACAGTGATAATGGGCAGATGCCCCCAACTTGTATGAATAATAAATCATAATTGTCCATGTGCTAAATTTCAAGGTTCACAATGTTTTACCATATCTGCAAGTATCACTTGCTTGAGACCCTGTCCTCATGGAAAATTTGGCAAACAATATTGCTACTCCACATTCCTGCCAAACCATGACATGAGGATTATCTTGTGCTCATTTAGCTTAAACAAATTTTTATCAAGCCAAATTCGACCTGATGACCATAATAATCAAGGAGGCTATGCACCAGTATTGGATAAATGGCTTTAACTTCAGGTCACCAGTTCTGCTTGTGTATGTTTGATCAACTTGCTGGATCTTTGTGGGAAAGTGTTTGACAGCTTCCATAGTTTTCTGGGTGATGTCATCTTTTTCTACCAAAACGCAGCAAATTGGCAGTATTTTGCTTCCTTAAATAGTACATTCACTGACAGGATTGTTTCCTTCATAGGAGGCTTCCTGCAGAATTCTCTGCCACTGTTTTTATTTTGGCATTTTCCAACTTTAAATAACTTAAGCACTCCACTCTTATTTTTCCAAAGTTAAACATTTTCCTACTGCTATAGTGCCATTTAGTGGTAGATTTGTAAAGCACCTACTCATAACACACGTTATTACTGCATGATGCATCATAATAGGGAAATGATCATTTGATCCTGTTTAGTTAATATGGAACACCTTGTATTATACAGATTCTTTAAAATTAAAAAAAATGTCTCAAAGCAAAAAAAAAAAAAAATTAAGCTAATAATCCTGTTTCATAATTATAATGAAATTTCTGATAATAATAATATAACCATTTAATCTGAAGACCTATAGAAGCATTTCTTGAAAGCTTTTAACCCTTTGAATCTCATTTTCCTGACCTGATCATTACCCTGTTTAAACTTTTACAAACACCAGCACTCACCATTTGCAAACTTTATTTCCTAAAATCCTGTTAGGCAATTGCTGATTGGCTCCCTCACTTTAAAGACTAAATAGACAGCCATAACATTGGCATCAGCTCAAAAATATGGGACTGATGGTTTTAAAGGGTTAATTAGCAGTATTCAGAATTGGTGGGACATTTAGCAGGTATATTTGTTGTTGTAATCTAAAAAAAATTATTGTAAATTTTCTCATTAGTTCCTCTTATCACAGTTAATTTGTTGAATTACCTTCACTTTTCGGATTTGATTGCCACTTTTCAAGTTTATTCTGAACACAGATTTTACTGTGTAGAACTCTTTCTATAATTGTTTGTGTGTATTTCTTTTTTTTTTATTATTATTATTTGGGGGGGCATCTTAATAGGTTGACTAACACAATGTCAAATATGCCATTCATTGCATCCTGAAGAAAGAGCAGCAGCATGGTGTCTGAGTAGGGATCACTAACCTTTGATGGGCAAATGTTTTGGGTTCTTAGTCTCCACAACATTGTCAGAATTTACTCAGTAGCTCAGTGCAACATAGCCAGATGTTTGTTCTGCTGTGTAGATCAGAAAACAAAAAATCTCATCAGTGGATAAAATGAATTCTTAGAAATACTTTTGAAGCAAGCACATGGAGGCAGTAGAAGAATATAGCTGTGGGAAGTGTGATTATTCTTTTGTTCCAGTCTCTTAATAAACAAACTGACCGAGAACAGCTTACAGTAGTGATGGATAGGCCTCACTATCTGCAATCTAATCTATTTTTGAGTTGGATTCAGATGAACTGGATCCTTAAATAAATCATTGACAATCTAGTAATAAATAACTTTAACAATTGGTCAAGAGTGGATTTGTTTCAGCAAGTTATTTTGAAAAGGCTGTGATTTTAATTGCCTAAACTTGTCAGATATGTCATTTAACCATATTTGATTTGTTCTGTTCTTTATTCTAAATGACAAATTAAAGTAACATCAGAAACCTCTAGATGTTCCTCTAATTCTTGACACCACTGCTTATAAATTTTAAATTTAAAGTTTTTTGTTGTTGTTGTCTTCACTCTTCATTATTTGTATACTTTTTAAAAACCTCCAGTCTGTTCACATTTAGTATGCCAGTGTCGTAAAAAATATTCAGTCTTTTATTTTATATTTTTTTGTTTTGTTTTTATCTAGCCTGTACCTCAAGACACGTTCCAGGTATAAGAAATCCCAGTTGTTGTTTTTTTTTTTTTTTTTGTTTGCATAAGCATGTTGAATAGTTGTAGCTTTTACAGATCTGCAGAGATTCATTTTGGCCATTGGAACTTTAAGCAAATATGATTAAACTTTCAAAGAACCAAGCATACTTAGTCATTGTTGCTTTTAGTGGCAGACTACATATCTGATCCATGCTAGCATTTTGGGTGCAAATTCATCGATGAATAGAATATAGAACTGATGTCTTATTTATTCAATTACTACGCTGGAGTGGGTTGGGGTTAGTTCCTATTATTTTGTTGTTTTTTTAATTTCACTACTAGAGATGAGTGGTTATTATTTTGTCTGCAATATCTCACAAACCTTGAAAGCCCAGGAGATTCCAGACTGCTGATTTGTTAATAGATATTAGAGTTAAATTCTGTTTTTAATCATCAAAATTAAGACAACTGTTGTAGAAGATTTCTTTGCAATGTTGGCACATTTACACAACTTATCTTGAAACATTTTCCTAATTTGATGACAGTAATATTTGCAAACTAACTTTGAGTATTGATTTAATAAAACTTGCTGGAGAAAAGGCTACATCTAGATTGATTAAGGTGACATAAGTAAATTTGGGGTGGCGTGCTATCAAAAACTGGGCAGTTCCGGTCGGTTCATTTAAAAGCCTTCTATATTCTTTTGTTAAAATTATTTAGAAACTTTAATGTTTATTGTGATGCTTTTATTTTCCTTAAAGCCATTTTGCAGCTGAATAAAACTTTAAACAGGAATCATTAAATCTTTAATTATAAGCAATATATTGATAAAATTAGAATCTCTGCATATCCTTGAAAGTTCTGATCATGATTTAATTTTAAATTGGCTACTTGGCCATGATGATGTAATTTGATACAGTATTTGTCAAATATGCTCAAGTGGTGGGAAAGTTGTGATTTTCAGTGTTTGTTATTTTTACACAGATTGAAAATGTGTGCGCTATAGTTTTTAATCTGTCTAATATTATTTCAGATTTAGAATTTTTTTTCTACATTTGTTTGTTGTTGTTCAGCAGCAGTTCACAAAATTAGATGACACAGTTTCTCTCTGGTCTTTGGAGTCCAGTTTACTGTTAAATCATGATCTGGTATTTCTCACAAATTTGTCTCACACAGTCATGCTACCCAAATGATGCTTATATTGGTATCCATATCAGTCTCTAACAGACTATTTTTTTTAGCTTATATGATTTTCTGTAGTTGTTGTTGTTGTTAAGCGAGTTGGACGTCCAAATGCCGAGTCGTCCTCGTAACTGAGAGATGTTCGTCGAGCCGACAAGCGGCCCGATCCCCCGACACCGTGGGCCCCAAGGACCCGGGAGGTGTCTCTCAAGTCGGATGATTTTCTGTATGTAACATTGTTGCATCCTGTAAATTTTCAAAGAAAAGCTAAAAAACAGTAATGAGTTTTAATTTGACCCTATTGCCACCAGTAACAAAGTTTAAGCAAACGACTAGTCTAGATTGGCCTGAGCTTTGTATCTTAAATTTTCACACAGCCATCTTGAATAATTCTAACTGTACTTTGGTTTTTCAGGTTTGGATGTGGTTTTGAGAGTTGCTGGTTTTTGAGTAGTTCTCATGTACTAGTGCTATTGCAGGATTACTATAATAAAATGGGCTATTTTGCTGCGAAGAACCCATTTAGATAATATAAATTTGTTGGTGATGTTTTTATTTTGCTGATTAAACAAAAGTAAACTCATTTGGATAATTCAAATAATTAATTTTTTTATGCCTGAAGTAAAAGTATTTTGGTTGGGGAAATGATTGGGTAGCCTAACTAAAGTGTTGAGAAAATTTGTGGAGAACATGACCTTTATTATTATTATTATTATTATCATCATCATCGTCATGTCAGTGAAAATCTTCCACCAAAAAGTTGTTTTCTTTCCTGTTCATTGTTCTGTTTGACCGCAGTATAGGTTGGTTGGTTCACCCATCATTTTATTTTACCAGCATGGTTCCTTATCTGAGGCTGCAGTATCCAGTGCTTCACTTCACATCCTATTTATCACACATTTAAATAATAAAATAATGCAGGAAATGAGGGGGAAGCAAAAGAGACAATGGCATTTATTAAATATTTTATCTGAATTATCTGTTTATCTGGCCTGTCAGATGATTCATTAATCCTAATCAACTGCAATATCAGAAATGATCTTTTTTTTATTTAAGATGTTTGAATTTTCTTATAAATAGATAAAGGTCGTACAGAGTTTAGTCTCTTCCCACCCCTTTCGTTCAGTATTATCTCTCCTGTGCATACATGTTTGTTAATTTTTCTCCATCAGGCTGCCAACATTATTACTGACATATATTAATTTCACTTTTGATTTTTCTAATTATTATTTTAAAAGACAAAAGGATAAAACTATCTGGCATTATCACAATTGTCAGGCTGTTTCTCAGCCTAGAATAAGTCCAGTAATTTAATTTTAATTTAAAAGAAGAAAAAAAATTGGCAAAAAAACATCAAAGATAAGGTTTGGGAAAACTTATATTTTTGTCGGAACCCTTATCACAGAATAATTTGACACAATATTGGGATAATATTACAGAAGAATGAGGGAGGGGCTCAAATTTTTTTCCACAGATACTCTTGGTGGAAAATGACTTTACTCCATTTTTTTGTAGAAGAAAGCGCTGTGCTAGGCATCTGATCTGTAACCTTGCAAACAAAACTAGTGCCCTCAGTCCACTTTTTTAATCGGTTTATCTTTGGTCAAAGCCAAAGTACTACTACACGCTCATTAAATCTTTTGATAATTTTTTTTTTTAAAAAAATTCTTTAAGTGCATAATTATTAATTCACCTCGAAATAAATGTCAACAGTTTCTCATATTTCAACAAAGTAAATACATTTCATTTAAAGGAAATCTTTGTTATCTTAGCTTGTCTTAAAAAATTTTTCCCCACCCCCCAACATTGTTATAATTTAACGTCTTGGCAACCTAAGATGTTTTCCGGTTAATTTAAGAAAATTGTGGGACATTTACTTTTAACATTAGCTATAGTTCATAATTTTGGAACGATGCAAAAGTGCTGAATTTATCTGAAGCTGAAAAGCGGTCCCATTAAGCAAGCGAGTGAAATCTTAAATGTGGTATAGCTACAGCACTGATGTAGTCCAAGGGGGCTGTGCAATATACCTTGAAGAGGAACTTTCAAATTTGTGGCTGCAACATAGGAGGAAGGTTAAACGTTATGTAACTGTAAAGAAACATTTGTTGTTGTAATAGCTTTCAAAACATTTAATTTAAGCCAAACGCTACAGAGAAAAAATATAGATGAAGATTTGGAAAATGCTTTTTTTCATGAAGGGGACTAAATTGTCTGATTGTCGTAATAGGTAGTATGTCAGGCGTTTTTCAAATTTAAATTGAGCCCAGTGTGTCAGTTAAGCATGTTGCAACATTGGTGGTTCAAATTTGTTTCAGTGACCATGATATTGGAAACAGTTGAGATCAATGATGACATGAAATAGAAACTATGCCAGAGCATGCAGTCTTTGGTTGTCTACAAATGGAAGAAAAAATATCCTCAAAACTATGAATTTTCCCCTCTAGTCTCCTGATTTTAGCAGAGTTGAAAATTTATGATCTAAAAGGAAATATACAAATGTCAAATTTCTATGACTTTTGAAAACTTTAGAGTTTGCTTGTTTTTTTTTTTTTTGAAGAAATTGGACAAATCAATGCAGAGTTCAAGCAGTTTTCAAAACAATGGGGAAAACACGCAATATACACCGTTCTAAAGGTTAAGCAACATAGAAAAGAACAAAAAAAAACTGATTTTTCACAAATGGGAACAGATTTATCATTTAGCACAATTTTATCAAATATCAAAGTTAATTTATGTTTCTAAGGATATGAATTGTTTATATTAATTTAAGTTTTTTGTTAGCATTCTTGTTTTGAAGAGTAACATTACAAATAGGACTATTGGCAAGATAGAGGCTGGATAGTTACGGACCCAGGTGGCAGGGTGACTGAATGCGAACAGAAGTGTGGTTTCTTGGATATGGAGACAATTTCAAACTCATAGAAATTTTGTCCAAAGACCAGTTTATGGTCAATCAAGGGTCAGCTTTGGTAGATGTTTGCTGTGTGTCGCTTTTGGCTTGGCAAAGCAGAACTTCAGATTTTGCTTTTGATGTCTCTGCAGCCACAGGAGGCTGCATGAAGGAGGGCTGTAATGTGAAATGACTCGTGTGCATCCTTTTTATATGTCACCATAAACAGGAGTATTTGAACTGGTGCTGTGAACATGTTGCTCAGACACCACATACATAACTGGAGCCATATGAATCACAACTGTGGAGGGGTGATCATTTGGGCAGAAATTTCATTGGACGTGGCTGATAGATTTTCATGTATTTTAGTGAGATACCTTAACTGCATTGAGGTATAGGGCTGAGTTTTTGGATTCCTATATCAGGCTATTTGTAGATGCAATTGGAGATAACTTCATTTTAATAGACAATAATGCTTGTCCACAAAGGGCAAGTGTAATTGACCAATATCTTCAAGAAACTATTACCTATATGATAAAATGTTTTGGATGCATAAGGGAGACATGTTTGCCTCTCTCATGCCCCTTCTAAGATCACTCCAAGAACTGCAAACTTCTGATAAGATTGGACTTTATTCTTTATCGCTTTTGGTGATGGGGTTATGTGCAGTATGCAAAGCCACTGAGTTGCGAATTGTCATCAGGAGTGCACATCTGTTGACTACCTCTTATTCAATTTTGTTTACATTCTATGTTGGAATTCCTTGTTTGCTGATTTGGTTTCGTTTCATTTCCACCCTAATTTTTTTTGTTACTTGAAGAGTAGGTGTTGGCTTTTGATAAATAAAACAATATTTTGGAGATTTTTTTTGTTTAACTTTTGGTAGCAAGAGTAAATTTTACTTAAATTCCATTTTTGTGTGCATGTAGATTACATACTTTTTGGTATTAAAGATAGCCTTAGAATGTGAAGATAGTTTTTTTCCATGTACAATGCAATGTCAAAAACATTTCAGTTGTAGAAACGTTTGAAAAGAATTAAGTTATCCCTGCATATAGTTGAATGCAAAAAATCTTTTCCTTAGACTGAGAATGAAATGCTTAGCAACAACTGTGCTTCTTATCACTTCATCTTTCTGCATTGCAACATTTTATTAGGGTGCCTGTGTGAATTGCTCTGTTACAATTTCAGAGATGTAAGCTGGCATATTCAACTTTAAGCTACTCCAGCAAGAATTAATTAATTTCTTTCTGTGTGCATCAGTTTGCATGTTTTTAGCCTTTTTTCTCTCTCTCTCTCTCATTCTGTTCTTGTTTTTGGCTTTATATTTATTAGCTGCATTTTTAAAATTATCATTCCTTACCATTTGTGCAACCAGTTACCTTAATGGATTGAGAATTTTCATGAATCTTATTGACTTCAAGAACATTAAATCATCTTTTTTAATAAAACCATATTTTTACCTCTAGCTTAGAGGATGTTTTATAGATAATGGTACATACCACATGTATATTTATTTAGCAAATAACTAATGTAATATAAATATGTAATTACATAGTTCTATTACATTAGTTTTATCTTTAATAGTTTATTAATGCATAATTCTAACAGTTAAAATTTTACATTTAGAATCAACATTTTTTGTTTGTTTTCTGAAAGAACTTGCTTTGCCAAATATTGAATTATTGTCATCCTTTTAAATTTTCAACATTCCAGTTGGCATTTTTCTTTATTAGTAGTAAAATTTCTTATATTTAAGATTTTTCTTTTTTTCCCTAAAATGATGCTTCTGTCCATTTAAAGGTTGTGAACTATTTTACATTTTTGTTTGGTGTTAAATAGCAGTACTATGATGGGAGAGCTGTAATTTGTTAAAGAAATTCTCCACAGTTCTTTCATGGTCTAGCTCTACAATGTTTTGTTAGTATAGTCCTTCAGTGCACAGTTTAGTTTGGTAGATATGAAGAGCCAGAAACCTATTAAGACTTCTGTTGGCTCCAAAAAATGTTGTTTGTATTCATTTATCAAACTGCAAGGAGGAGGAAATTGTTTGTAGACATAAGAAGGTTTTAAAAATCAAAATGCTTAGAAGTAGTGCAAGAATCATCCTATCATTTTAAAATGATCAAAGATAGATTTACATGGCTGAATAATACAGCACCACAGTCCTTCCTCTAACTACTTAATGGTTTTTGAAACTGATTAGTTTAACAGATAGAAATTAATGTTTTTTTGTTGTTGTTTTTTTTTTTGTTTTTTTTAGGTTTCCTTTTTTAGAAATATATAGTCTTATAATATATTTGTTTACTAGAACACAGTTACAGAAGATTGCTGCCTTGGATTCTAGCTGGGCACACATTGGCAATGGACTCAATGCTCACAATAATCCTATTTGGATGCAGCTGTATCTCAGTGTGTGCAAGCTCCTTGACATGGCACTGGTGCTGCCATCTGATGCTGTACCTCAGTTCCAGCTGTAAGTAACTGGCATTTTTTTTTTTTTTAAGTGGACTCTCAAAATGATTACTAGAATCATAGTTAATTATGCTTTCTAAAATAGAACTCTAATACTTATGTAATCACACCTGAAATATATAAATTTCTGTCATGTTTATGAATGGGATAAATTAATGACCAGGTATTTATTAGAAAGCTTTAGATGAAATATTTTGATAACAGGTTTGTCATTTTTTTAATTTTAAATTTTATGTTTAAGTGTTTGAAAAGGCTCAAGAAAATCTGTTGAGACTTTTACAGGTAATAAGTAATCCTGCTTTTTTTTCTTTTTCTTTTTCTTTTAATGATTACTATTTTCATTTATTTTAAAGCTATATGGTTTATAATTTACTGAAAGCTTTGTAATGTGTTGCTAGTATGTTCAATGAATGGGAAATGTAATTTTACTTCCAACTAACTAATGACTGCAAAAGCACGAGTAAGATTATCAAAAACTAATACACTCCAGGTACAAGTGGGCATTCATTGGAAGGCCATGTGTTGATGATGATAATGAAGAAGAGAAGAAGAAATACAACAGTCAACCTCCTTTTCTGTCTCATGTGGCTCGGATAGCCAAACTTTTGAACAGCAGGGTGAGTATGATATTTTCACAAGCATATTATGAAAACCACCAGTAGTACAAAACTACTTATATTCTGTGCCCTGCACTCAAAAATCTTTTATTTAAAATAATAATAATAATCAGGTTTTACCCTAAGTATTTAATATAAAATATTTGGTAATTCTAAATTTCTAATCATTCAGCATAAATTCAGTATGAATGTTCTAAGCTTTAATACTTGCATGATAATGGAATTAAAATTTTATTGGTTTTATTTTTCTTAGTTGCTTTGTTAGCGAGTGAAATACGTTCCCTACATTACTGCTTTCTGGATTTTCTTATGAAGCTTTTCCAATTTAATATTCTCTCATATTCAAACAGAAAAGAATTTGAAGTAGTATAAACATCTGAGCATTATACTGCATTTTCTAATTTACTAACACTTGAATTCATTAATCTTAGTGTAAATTTCACCAAGTGCAAATTACTTTATTTATATCCACTACATTATTGATCTTACATATGTAAGTCAAGAACAAGAGGAACCAAAACTGAATTATGTGGCACACTACTTGCCCAAAAACCTCACCAACCTTGTTTGTTGCAGTCTCCATAACTCTAAGATTACTTTGTAAAAAATTTAATTTTGTCTCTAAATTTAACGTAATTGCAGTAAATTTAAAACTGACAGCGCTTTTCAGAAGTCATAACTCTTGTCAAGAAGACCAAAAAAAAATAACATATTGCATATAGTTTGTTGGTTCAATTAGAATGTTTAAGTTTTTTTTTTTAATTACAAGAAACAATAACCAAAAAAAGGTTTAAATGAGAATATTTTGAACACCGCCACAAAAAAAATAAAATACCAAGCACAGAACAAAGGTGTGTAATTGAGGAGTTGGTGGAAAATGTGGTTGGTGGGGGGATATGCATCAAAGTGAAGTGTCACTCAAATCTGGGTTTAGATGTTTTATAAACAAAGATTGCTGAATTTAAAATAGGAGCAAGATGTGGCCAGTATCTGGATATTCAAAACAGGCTTAATGCTATATCTAAAACAATATAAATAAAAAGGTTCAGGAGAATCTAATAAAACAATCTTAGTGAATGTTCTAATGCTGTTAATAAATGAAAATAAATATAGTGGGGCAGAATAAACATAAGTTGACTTATGAAATATGTGAAAGATAAACATTCCAGCATGGGCATTACATTGATAGAAAAGCAGTTTCTTTGAATTGACAAACACACCAATATGATCAGTTTTGTCATAAAATCCCATTTTTAGAGATTACATGAGGTAAACAGATCAAGGAAGTATTAGTATTTGGTTGCATAGCCATAAACATCAATGCAACAGCCTGATGGTACGTGTGCATAGAGTTCATAAGATGAATACACCAGTCTATGCAAGTATCTGCACAAGTCAACTGAATTATTTGGAACAATTCATCCAAATTCCTTGACTTTTCATCTTAATAGTTTTGTCGATATTGTTCCGTAGAAAGTCGTTTGAGGTTAAATCAGGTCTTTGAGCCAGGCACTTCAGAACTGGAATTTTCTGATCTGAGAGATACTGTTTGATGGTGGTGGCTAAATGTTTTGGCTCGTTATCATATTGGAATGTGCAAAGTAATTTTCTGAATACGGTTCTAGTATATTGGTGAAAATATCCAGGTTAAAAAAAAAAAAAAAAATCCATTATTTCCTGGATATAAATAATACTGCCTGCCCTTTTTGGGAGAAATAGCTGTATGCTGTAATGGACTTGACCATCTGATCCAAACCACTGGAGCCATGATTACACTGGTCAACAAAATTAAATGTATTATACTCATTATGAATGCAAGCCAACTTTTTTAGACTAATTTTTCATGCTGATTTCAAAATTTCACTCCATTTGTATGCAGCACGTATCAGTTTTTCAGTAGATACATGCAAATATTTACATATTTGTATATATGAAATCATTAACATAATAAATAAGGACATATTATTTTTAGAAAGTAAATGAGTTTATTGAGATAAAAATCATCACTATCATTCTACAAAGAGTGAATACACAAAAAATGGGTCAGACAAAACAGACAAAGATAGAACAACAGAGTTAGAAACATTGTGATTTGGATTTCCTGCAGTGTTCCTGATCTGGTTGATCACGGTAAAGTGTCCAGCAGTAGTCAGCCAGCATACTGTCATTCCAGAAGCCTTGGTACCGTTTCTCCATAGCACTAATGTCCTGGTGAAATCTTTTACCATGTTCATCAGACACTGCTCCAAGGTTATCTGCGAAGAAATCTAGATGGGAGTCCAAGAAGTGAACTTTCAGTGACATGCGACAACCCATTGCTGAGTAACATTTCAGAAGATTCTTGATGCCATCCTTGTAGTCCATTGCCTTCTTGTTGCCCAAGAAATTCTCACAGATCCAATTGAAAGCATTCCAGGCAGGCAGTTCCAGTTTATCCAGTGTTGTCTTGAAGTTGACATCTTTGAGTACTTCTCTAATTTGGGGTCCGACAAAGATACCCTCTTTCAACTTCGCCTGTGTGATTTTGGGATCAGTCCAAGCTTTATGTGCAAAGGAGGCAATAGGACATTACATTGGATCTACAAGAGGTGTATTCTTGACGCTAGACAGTCTTGCTGGTATGATGTTCTTGTCTGCCAGTTTGATTCCGAATAATGTCTGTCAGTTTCCTGACTATCCCATAGACACAAGAAACAGCAGTATTTTGTGAAACCTGACTGCATTCCCCATTAACATTCCAATGACTTTTAAATCTCCACATATTTTCCATGAGTATCTTTCATAGGCAATGGCATGAAGTAAAAGTTCCATATTCTCATATGATTCATGAAGATGAACGGAGTGTGCAATAGGAATGGAGGGCTTCAAATTACCTTTATGGAGAAGTACAGTTTTTTTAAAAAAAACATCTATAGCTTATAAATCTTCTTGATCTCTGATGTTATTGTACATTTTTGAGCTTTCACAATAAATTGTCCACAAACATAACAAAACACATCAGGAGGATTTCTACACTGTCTTGACATTGTTAACACTGTAAAACAAGTAAGGAAATAGATACAAACGGTTATACTTATATTGAATTTGAGATGATGAAATATTGCATCTGAACTATGCAGCAATGAATAATGTAGTTTATTTTAAAGGTATGTTTCCATGATGTAAATGAAATACATGCATACACGTCGTTAATTGGAATTTCTATATAATGCATGAGCTAAAACCAAAAAACTCTCATCTTGAAAACTGTACATGATGTCAAAAAACTAATTGTATATTTGAAATCAGCATTAAAAACTACACTAAGTACACCTTGACATATGCTTGATGAAAAATACTTGTTGACCAGTGTTATCAGACCAGAATACACTGGCTCACATTTCCAGGGTCCAAGAGAGATTGTCCTTGGCAAACTGGTTTCTGATTCTTCACGGAAACAAGAATTTCTTTGTGACAATGCTCCTTATTCATTTAAAATCAAAAAGCCATCCATCGGCAGTTCTCATGAAGATCAAGTCTTTGAAATCCCTTAAAATGTCAATGGATGTCTTCTGTCAGTGACAAGCTTGAATTTCCAATCAGTTTGAGCAACAGGTTTTTAGGGTCTGCCACTCCTATGGTGTTTGATGTAGCCGTCAGTTTGTTTGTACAGCAGCTCTCAGCCTAGATAAAAAAAGCTATTTACTGTAGTTAACCTGCTTAACATTCTCAGAATGTGATAGCTTCTCCTTGCACAACTCCACAATCTGACTTTTCTTTGAACTTAAGCGGGTTTTTTTTTTCCTTTCACCGTTTGTAGAATGCTAAAAAAAAGTTGTGCATTAACTTAGTATATTCGGTTTGTTGTTTAAAAAAAAAAATCAAGTTTACATTCTTAAATTTTTGTTGCTATGAGATTCTGTCATGTAAGAAACGCAAACGTATGTGGAGTATTTACTTCTGATCATGTTGATATATATATATATATATATATATGTTAATTGGAAGAATAAATTGATTTTCTAACAGTGTAATCATGCTGAAATGTTTGTCTTGCCATAATTCTTATGCTTTTGTCCATCTGTGCTGCTGTTGTTTTTCTTTTTTGTTATATACAGTTGAATGTCTCAAATACAGCAATATCAGGACTGAAACTACCAGATTTTGGATTTTTCTGATTTTGGGGCAATAAATCCATAGCCTATTTCAGGCCTAGGCCTAAGAGATATGCGAAACAAAATATGGAAAGGAATAAATAATAATGCTTCCCATATTTGCTTTCAAATAAAGGTGAACAAAGTTTTATATATGTGGATTACATCTGGCTTGAGGATGAGCTGTAGGGAGAAGTCTCATCCGGGGTACTTGAAGAGCTATCTACATGATTTTCTGGTGTGAAAGTCAGGATATATTGCAGGTCACTAGCACTCTTCTTGGATGCATTATGAAACAGATCCACTAATCTTAATTGTTTATGAACTTTGGTTTTTCTTTAGAGTTTTTGGATCTTGAACACTTGCATTATTTCCTGTTCTGAAATAAAGCTCAGTTGTTCTAGAGCATTTGATTAGATCCTCTCATTTATGGCTTTATCTTCACACCTTTTTAAACATTTTATTCCATGCTGCCTCTTAAATTTGGTTAACCAACTTGAGGTATATTCACATGGAATGAAATCTTCAGTTGTTCTTGAAATATTTTTGCTTGGGTTATCAACATGTCGCAGCACTGGAAACCTCTACTCCTCTGCCATATCCACTTCATCACTTTTAGACTTATGTAAAGTTTTCTTCTTCATCCCTCTCTGCACACCACATTTAGCATAAAATGTCTGCTTTGTCATAAATGGTTGATTGCCAACCCCATACTCCTCACTCAGCTTTCACACTAATGAACCAATGTCTAATTTCTGAAATAAATAATTTTTTTTTTATGGGACTATCTGCTGGTTGCTTTGACGTTAGCATTGACAAAGTACAGAAAAAAGTCTCACAAAACACTAACATAGCTTGGGTAAGTTTGGCCTGGTTCATGTTAACTTTGAGTGTGGGAACAAAGCACAGGAACTGCTTCTAATCAGGTGCGTATTCATACAGCGTGAGTGGGAAAATATATGCACATTTTTCTAAAGCTTAGTAAATAAAGGCATATTGCTAGATAGAATTTTTTGCTTTGATGATATCCATTGATGATATGCACACAGTCAATGCAACATCTGTCAACAGTGAAACACATTGACATGCATTTTCAAAGGAATGGCTGTTGAAGCATCATCTACAATTCTGTTGGATTCGTGGATGGTAGGTGCTGATTTTGTGATACGAGATCTGTCCAAAAAGAAACCAAACTTTTAAAACAGTGCGCCAACCAGCTGGCACTGCATCACACCACGTCAGTTAGTCATCGATCTACACGTGCTAGAGTGAACGTATGTTTGATGCACTTGGTGATTTGTAGCAAGTTGAACAATGAAGGATCTTGAAGAGCAACGTTTGTGTGAAATTATGTTTCAAATTGGGAAAAACTTTAACAGAGATTTTTCTAATGTTGCAACAGGCCTAGGGGAGGATTGTTTGAGCCGTACGTAATGTCACGAGTGGTACCAGCGTTTCAAATCGGGAAGGACATCCATTGAAGACAAACTATCACATTAAGAAAGTGCATGCTGTGATCTGTGGAAATCGTCACCTGACTGTCCATGAAGTTTCTGAAGAAGTAGGCATCTGTAAAAGTTCGTGCCACATGATTTTAAATGAAAAATTGAACATGCATCATGTAGCCACGTCTGCTGACAGATAAACAAAAAGACAGCCGAATCACCGTCAGTCAGGAGCTCTTTGATCATTCGAATGCTGATAAAAGCTTTCTGAAAAGCAAATCCAGAGAGGAGGGCACATGGGGGACGAGAGTCATCAGGTGTGTTGTTGCGGTGCAGCATCAAGGCTTTGTTTTTCCATGCCTCAGGCCGCCACCTTCTCACTGCCTCTCTCAACTGCCTCAGGACATCCAAGTAAAACTCTTTATTGATCTTCTGACCATGTAGAACAAACTCATAATGAACGATGCCCTTCCAATCAAAAAAGATGATCAACATCACTTTCACATTTGAGCGACTGGCACTTTTTTTGGTCGCGGCGATGATTATCCAACCCACTGCGACGACTGCCTTTTTGTTTTGACATCGTAGCTGTACCCCCACGTTTTGTCACCTGTTATGACACTTTTCAGAAAGCTTTCATCAACATTTGAATGATCAAAGAGCTTCTGACTGACTGACTAACTCAGTTCTCTTTTTGTTCATCTGTCAGCAGATGCAGCACAAATTCTGCGGCTACACGATGCATGTTCAATTTTTCTTTTAAAATCATGTGGCACGGCCAGTCAGGCAATGATTTCCACGGATCACAGCACACACCTTCTCAATGTGATTGTCATTCGTTGTCGTGGATGTTCTTCCCGATTTGAAACGCTGGTACCACTCCTGACATTGCGTACGGCTCAAACAATCCTCCCCTAGGCCTGTTGCAACATTAGAAAAGTCTCTGTAAAAGTTTTTCCCAATTTGAAACAGAATTTCACAAACATGTTGCTCTTCAAGATCCTTCATTGTTCAACTTGTGACAAATTGCCAAGTGCACTTTATTTAGCATGTGTAGATCGATGGCTAACTGAGGTGGCGTGATGCAGCTATTATTAGACTGAAGGTCAAGGTCACCAATACACAGCACAGCAGTTGCAATGCATGGTACTGTCAATACATCTTTTTGGTACAACCTCTGAAAAGTTCCAGGACTGGCCCATGTGTGATCAAACTATGCACAGAAGTTAGTTTTCCATATGAGATCTTTAGAAACAGTTCCCTTGTCGGTTTTATATTGTGCTGGCTTGTGACATGCCATCTATCATTGCACAACTAAAATGTGCTTGCTGAGACAATATTAAGTGGTAACAAGGTATAATATCCTTGTCCATTAATTCATAAGGAATGTTTTGCTGGGTCCTTGTATTATTTGATATTTTTCATTTCTTTTTGTGAAGATTCACAGACACTTATGCCCTCCAAAAGAAAAAAACTAGTCAGATTTGTGACTTCAGTTTGCCCTCAATCTCACCTGCCTTTCTAATGACTATAGTTTGTTTTTTCTCTCATCTCTCTGCAAGTAGCATATTGAATGTTTCTTCTGGAATTAGGTTTAACATCATTCTTCGCTGTTGTTACACTTCGATTTTTTAACTCTGTTTTGTTGTTGTACTTGTAAACGACTCAGAAGTAAAGCCAGATTAAAATTATTTCTTAAAGAATCAAAGTTGACCATCTCCAGTGTTAGATTTAATTTTAGTTGATATTGGGTTGCTAGGGACAGCAACACAGTATGCTTTGTGTATCTAGAATTTTTCTTAAGTATTTTGTGATAAACTGAATTAATAATGTACAATTTATCAAGTAACAAATGTAATTTGCCAATATGTTTTGTTTTTAAAATATAATTCAAACATTTCTACACACAATGTACAATTACAAAATTCCTTCATTGTTTCACTCATTGGGAACCACCTGACATTGGATTGGTATAGCAAATTCATACAGTTGAATTTACTCTGTGGACTACTGCCATTATATGGATGAAAAGAATCACATGAAATAACTGAAGGAAAATAGGGAGGGCTGAGACTGGTATTTAAGAGCTAATAAATACACATTCTTGTATATTATTACTTTATAATTATTTTGGAAACTGTTTCTATGTAGCTGTAGGTTTTTTATTTATGTATCAGCTAATTCCGTGACATTTATGAACTGTAAATAACTGGGTTATAATAGTTTTGATTTTTTTTTTTTTCATGGTAAGATTTGCTAAAGACTTGAGTAGCAAGTGGTGAGATAAGCTAGCTTGTTTTGTATACGTACATTTCAGTAAGAAGTGAGCATGTAAATTTAATAGTCCTCCCTCGCCAACTGCAATACCGATCCGCAGTTTATGCACTGTATTATTAGCCTTAAGTTTGAAATAGTTTTAAAAAAAAATTGAAACTCTATATATTTGCTAATGGCTGGCTGCTCCTAGACTGCTTTGTCTGACCAGGTTTTTGGAGATCTTTTGCTTATTTTAATTTTAGCTCTACTTTATTTCTATGTTGTGTTTTCTAGCTACAAAGGGACGCTCCCTTTCTACCTCGGACACCAGGGCAGCCTTTGTTGAATATGACCCATTTACGATCCTTATCTGAACTTCAACCGTTTTTTAACACACTCTGCCTGGGCAACCATTGTAAGGACAAGCTACATCCACAGAAATCTCCTATCCCTAAGTCCAAGTCTGCTCCAGAGTTTGACCATATTTCTCGCAATGACTGGACAGCTAATCTCCAACCAAGGACAGAGAGACAGCTAATTGAAGAGTCAGTGGAAAAAGATTTTCTGGAATTCCCTTTACAATAACTTTATTTTGTGCTGCCTCAAAATGCTGTTTGGAGCTGCTAGACCATGGAGAGAAGATAGCCAAAGGATGATATGGATTAAGTGGAATGTTTTTTTCCAATACTTGTCATTCTATTTATCAATCTGGATTCGTCATTTTCTATACCACCCTATATTATTGTTTATAGAATTCATTGTTCATGTTTGAAGCTTTTGGAAATCTATTTTGCTTTAAATTTATCAGATCGTGTGTGTGTGAGTGAGAGAGGGAAATTAAAGTAATACAGAACCAATTTCATATGAGTAGTGGTGATCTTTAATTTTGGAAGTGGACAAATGTACATTTTGTAGTGACTGATAGTCATCACTATACCAAATGAAAGTTCAAATCAGTGACTGTGATAAAAGATGTGATGATTAACAAATACTTTGTGAATTATCTCTACTGGAAATGACAGACCTTGCTCAGATGTAGTTGTAGGAAAATAATGATTACATGTATGAATTTTTTTTTTGTTTGTTTCAATCCCAGGTCAAGGAATATTTAAATTGTTACCTGAATAATCATGTCGTAGAGATTGCAGGTGATTTTAGTTTGAACTGTGATACCTTTTTTCATTCAGACTGGTTTTTGGATTTTTTAAAAAAGATTGTTCATGTTTTTGTTTAAATTTGATTTTTAGTTTTAGTGTTTATCATGATGTTAATTCTTGTTTATAGCTGGTATGTGATCATAAGATAATGATTAAGTTTAATTTAGTGGGGATACCAGTTAGAATATATTTGATCAAACAATTTCTGATACCAGATATGGTAATAAAATTCTAATTTCATCCAAAATCTTAGCACATTCTCACCCCCTGCCTTTTTTTTGGGGGGGGGGTAAAATATGCAATTGCCTCACCCTCAAATTATTAAATATCCTGGAGGGTGCGGCATGGTGAGCCAGCTTCAATTGGCCTGTTGTTCAGACTAAGAGGTGACTGACTCTGGGTTACACAGGCCTGGCTAATGCTCTTTGCTTTTCCAGGTTTATCATTGAGAGAGAGAAATTCTCAATGTACTATTGGGCTAGAAACAGTTTTGAACTTCTAAGCAATTATTCCTTTTGGCAAGATAGGTAATTGTCTACTCTACAGAATTTGATAAACAAAATGTTTCATTAACTAGAAATCAAGAGACCTATCATGTAGTGGAATATTTGAGGAGTTTCTGTTTGTAGATTATGGTGAATATACTTCTAGTGTTTTCATGGCTAAGAATAATTAGATATGTAGCATCTGTTAAAGGTTAAGAGCTCTGATCTTGTTTCCTGAATGGACTACTCTCTACAGGTGTCTTTGTTACCAGTTGGGAGAGGGAGGAGGCACTACATTCAGGCTTGGGTTTTAAAATTTTCACTCACTGATCACTTTTTTTATGCAACTTAATAGAAAGCATTAACAGTGGTTATAGTCTGAAATTAGTTAATCAAGCTGCCATCACCTGGTTGGTTTTATGGAGTCTTGCAGTGACAGCTTTCCTGCCAAGAGGATCACTCTTGGTGGTGACAGGGTTTTGCATCTTCTAAAGTATTATCCTTTAGCTGTTTATAGTTATTACTTTGTATTCAAGTAATCAAATTTCTCCCCTAACTAGACCAGTATCTACATTTTGGAGGGTTTTTTTTTTCCCTTGTCATTTTGCTGGATAACAGTACCTGAGATATTTGTTAATGTCAACACCAAAAATGATGTAGTTGATATGTATGCTATTTATAATCCTCATTCTCTAATATTTTAGATTTATAAAGACAGGTGTGATTGATTGTGTATCAAAAATATTACCATCAGCTAATTTCTTAATGACTTGCAGGAGAGTTGTCTTAAATTCTCTCTCTCTCTCTCGGCAAATTGTTCATCCTGTTATAGGAATAAAATGTATTCACCAACTTATTTCAGAATAGGTAAACACTGTTAAATCACTTATTTAAAAAGGAAATTCAAACCCCCTCCCACCAACAAAACTGTCTGTTTATTGCACCATACAATGATAAGTCTATCTAAACAATCATTTATTTTTCTCTCTTTAGTTGGATCTGCTTCACAAAGATGGCTTTAAATTCATAGAAGTGTTATATAACTTTTGTTTCTCCTTGTATGCTAGCATTTCATGCTTTGGATTCTTCTCTAAAAAGTAAGTGTCAATGCCAAAAACTGCTCTGTTGTAATCATTTAACTTTGGCCACAAGCAAATTTTCCCTCAGCATATTTACATATTATCAACCTCGTGGTGGTGTTGAACTCCAGGCCTAGAAAATGTAAGTACTTATTTGGTATTTCAAAAAGAGTTTCGAGATTTGTTTTTCAGCCTTTTAAATTTTTTTCTTTCTATTATGAAAGAGTATTGACTTTCATTGTATGTTACAAAAAAAAAATGTAAATGATCTCAGTAGCTTCCTTTTAATTGGGGCAGCATTTCTGGTGTATGCCAAATCGTTTCTCCAGCTCTCATCAACTGGGTTAAAAAAAAAAAAATGTAAAATTATTTTAAACACAGCTATTGGCAAACTACTATAATAACCCTGATCATGTCATTGCCAAATGTGACTCGTGGATAATAAGGGTATTTTGTATCAGAGGGAAACCTATTTTTATTGTACTGTTGATTAAAATTACCATGGGGGGGAGAGAAAATGACTGTACATTTTTTTTTTTTTGCTAATAAAGGATTTATCACTAGTTTTAAATGGTTTTCTCCCTAAATTAGCCAACTTTAACTCTCAACTCCTGCGTGTAAATAATTTGTCTTTAGAATATCGTGAAATCACTTATCAGAAAATGTTACAAAAAAAAAATTGGCTAGTGCCATAATACAGTTCTGAAGCAGAATTCCAAATATGTATAAATCTTAAGCTTTGTGACACAAAAGCCCATGTAAAAATTCTTGTCTTAAAGCAGTTTAATGTCAAACTACCAGTAAAGTTATGTCCCTTTGACTATATCTGGCAACTTGCAAACTGGCTTTCTATTTGCTGGAGAACTCAAATTATTAAAGCCAGCAGCATCAAAATAAACTGCCCCAATATTATCCATTACTTTGTATTCTGTTATGACCTAAGCAAAATTGCATAAAAACAGGAGAACTGAAATATTTGATCTCCTGAGATGAGATGAGTTGACTGTAAGGCAGTATTAAACACAGTGGGCAGTCAGCCTTTAATAAATGGACAAATACATACGTGATTTATGATCTTGCTTGTTTTTTTTTTTTGTTTTCCCCTTCAATTACAAGACAAACAGATAATGAACATTTTAAAAATAAAGTAATTTAGCACTCACTTTAAGAATATCACAATGAATGTAGGATCATTGAAGAACATTCTTAGCTCTTTAAATATTCTTTTAGATCTTTTGCTAAAATAAACATTCTGTAGGTTAACTTTCAAAGTTGTCCTACCCATTCCAACAATATTCACATGCAATCTGATTTTATATATATATATTTTTTTTTTAATGTAGCTATACATCTTTGAAAGAGATGCTAACCAGACAATCTACAAAAGATGCTATTGAGAGGGTAGAAATGGGATGCTGAATTCTTTTCCATTGTGTTTCCACATCAAGTAAATGTGCAAAAGTTTTTCATAATATAATCATACAGTGTTGAGAAAGAGAGAGGGGGGTTTGTGTCTGTCTCTATGCACGTGAGAGCAAGAGCAAGCAAAATTAGCAAGCATTCTGAATAGGACACTCGTCTCCAACAGACTTGAAAATTAACACACAAAGAAGAAAAAAACTTCATGAAAAACATAACATAACAACAACAGGCTGGTGAAACAATGGAACTGATGACAGTGATAAGTTATTGCTTCAGCATAGTAACTGTCATTATAAAGTCCTCACATCAGATTTCTATGCCTGGATCAACAACACAAATTGTGGGAGTAATCAGACAGCAGTATGGAGTAGGATCAAAAACAGAGAGAGAGAGAGAGTTTGTGAAAGATGTTATCTACAAGTTTTATGCTCACTAAGCAGATATATAAGGTCCAGGCAGTGGTCATAATGTCTGGTAGCAAGCAGTAATGGCTGAAGCTGATGACTGACTGGCTGGCTTGTGGTTCAATGGATGCTCTGTCCGGTCTACCCTTTCAAAAATTTATCACAGCTGAAGTACTTGCATTATAGAGCTTTGTTTGCTTTTGTGCATGAGTCTCACATTTTAACCATCTCTTCAAATCCATTAAAGCATGCCTGCAGCAAGTGATCCTTGTCGTGTATGAGCAGGCATGTGACAAGAGGGCACACATTTGGTTCACCCACAGAGATTGTAAACTTTGACACACCTGTGTTGGGAGAGACACGTAAAGCATGCTCTCGCCCACCTGGGATTTTGCATTGCAGTTCATCAACAAAGTGACGAATGAGCTCCTTCATGAGCCCTCCATGACTGACAATAAGCACATCTGCAACCGTGGGAAGGATGTTGTCACTGTCATCAAAACTGCTGCTTCGACCGGAGCTCACACTGGACAAAGTGGAGAGGCGGTGCTCCAACAAAGGTGACAATGATACATTGGGACAGCCATACTTCACTACTTTTGGACATGTGATGCTGCCCTTGACCTCGGCATCAGTCACCGGTACACAAAATAATGAATCTAAATTCACTTCTCTATCATTTGAGTCACCAATTAGTATGCTATCTTCATCAGAATCTTGTGCTTCACTTCCCTCTTGAAGACTCGAAAAACCAGATGAGCTGGAAGAATTGGACCGTTTAATCCCATCTGTGTCATGATCTTCATCCTGACTCTTAGATGAAGACACCATTACTTTTCTTTCCAGCATCATGTTTTCTTGTATAGATCTGCACGCCCCAACGCTAGCATTTCCTTTTAGACTAGAACTCTTGTAATCAGTGCGACGGCGCCGTTTGTGCTCACCATCGTCCACAAGCAGCTCTGGACCCTCCGGTAAGCTAGGGGCATCCTTCTTTGTGTCTGTTGTCTTGCACTTGCTGTCAACATCGTCATGACGTCGTTTTATAGAGGCAGGGACATAATTTGCCTCTTCCACTCTCATGCTGTTCCACATCTGTTCACACAAGTCCTTGAAGAATGACCTCGCTCGCTCTCTTAACTGCAAACAAAACAAAAAACCAACATAAACTGCCTTTTTGTATTAAAAAAAAAGCATCAATTTTTAGTTGGTAAATACAATGATCTGGTCTAGTGGTTACAGGAATCCCATGACAGAAATGTCCATCAATATAATTCATAAACTGATTAATACTATTACTAACAACTACTACACTTTCCATAACAATATAATTACAAAAAATATTTTTTGATATTTAAGTGTGTGATGGTGATTACTGGACTGCTAAGGCTAAGGACCAGAGAGTGAATCTCGGTTGGAACTAGCTCATTCTGGCATTCCTCCCACCTCAAAAAACGAAGATTTTGTTAAGTTCATTCACAGAGCTGGCAACATTTTGAAATAATTCAGTCTTTGAAGATCGGCCACCTCACTGATGCCTCAGCAGCACAGTCTTAAATCATGCAAGGTGCTTTGCTGATCTCCAGTATTAGTATCTAGATATAGCCAAAAATTTTTAAAAAGGTTTCCTCTTTATTATCTAACATTAAAATCTGGTAGATCTAATATTCTAAATGCTTAGAACCAGGAAACATTTTAGTAGATCTATGCTGAATTCACTTAATAAATCAATATCACTTCTCAAATAAGGACCACACCTGCACAGCATATTCAAGCTAAGGCCAAATCAAGGATTTATACAATGAACCTAGAACAACTTTACCTTTATGTCTGACACTCAAAATGATTGACCTATTTACCTTAGATTGGAACTAAAGTGCACTGTTCTTCACATCTGAGATTATGCCTATTTCAAGATCTCTAGTTCTCCAGGGGAATACTGAGTATACAGGTACCATGATTACTGAGTTACAAGCCCAGGTAATTAATAAAATGTGCTTTGTTGGCATTTTACAGTTTCCATTAGGGAGCGTGAGGAGTAATTGTCTAGAGCTATGCCATTTTATTGATTACACACAATAGAAGTTTACCTTACTTTGAAACTGACAATTCAAATTTTTTTTCTAATTTTGAACTTTAGATAAATCTAATGGAAATTTGCTTTAAATACTGTATTTAATACACCTTTTCTTAAAAAACAAGGTGAACAATAAATAGCAAAGTCTGTTAAGTTCACTTATATAAAGAAATGGAACTTCCCAACAGTTCTATATATTTGGTTTTGAATGTTTTTAAGTTGTATAATCAAACATTTGCACCAAAAAAGTGTCCAGGTTTTATCAATACAGAATTGTAAATAATTAAGGATCTGGATGGATGAACAGCAGTAGACCTAAGTTTTATACACTTACTTAAAAAAAACCAAAACCAGCTACAAAAAAAAAAAAAAAAAATTTTTTTTTTCAATAATAGGATAATAAATTAATTGAATAAATCAAGTAAAAACTGCACTGACAGACATTTCTCCTTTCTGGGATTAGAGGTGGGAGAAATTTTTTTGAAATAAGAAACTGATGTGCCAAATTCTATTCCAAAGCTAACAGACTAATTTTTAGCAGATGGTAATATCTACATTATTACCTACACAGTTTAATAAATCCTCCCAAAATTAGAGATGTGTATATACACTGGTCCTAATAAAATAGCCGGCCAATGTAACCTTTCTGCATTTTAGCCTGACCCAAGCTGGACATTTGCAGTCAAGGAAGATCAAAGACATCACAGCATTCGAGAGAGGCACAAAAGCAGGTGCCACAATGAGCCAAGGCAGTTTTCAGTCATTAAAATTCATTAGCAACAGAAAAAAAAGGTAAAGAAAACGCCTGCTGTGAGGGGGTTACAGATGCAAACAGTGGGAAAAGGGAAACAGGTAGTTAGACAGGATAGTACAGTCTAACAATCATCAAACAACAAACCAAGACAGGAGTGGATTGCCCAGAATTGAATACCTCCAAGCATACCCTGTGAAGGATGTTGGAGAGAAAGGACCATCACATAAACCACTGATCATAGTTACCAATGTGAAGACACATCAACCATAGTGTAAGGAGTGCAGACACTGGACTGACAAAAGCAATGTGGTCTGGTGAGTCAAATTTTGCCCCCCCTTTTTTTTTCTTTTTGCATCAGTTTGGAGAAACCAACACAAATCACTCATCCCTCTTGGATGGTTGGAGTTGCTGGCATACCCTGGATCCATTGACCCTTTTTAGAAAGCAGAATAAATGCCAAAGCTTAACTCAACACCATTTCTGATCAAGTCAGCAATGTCTCATGTATGCCCTGATAAGAAGGGTCATTTCCAAGACAAGAATACTTCCATCATTATGCATTCATGGTATGGAAAACATAAAAGGGATTTCAGACATGGCTGCCACAATTCCTGAATGTCAATCCAATTGAACATCTGTGGAATAAACTTGAAAGATGCATTCACTATCACAACTACCACACATTGACAAAATACTCTTCAGAACACCTTCCAGCACCTTGTGCGTTCCATACCACATTATGGTTGTTATCCCAACTTGTCATTAGATATAGGTCCTAATAAACGGACCACCAACCAGTGTATGTATTTTCTAATATAATCTGTTTAAATCTGTGTTTTTCCCTGAATAAAAAAACGTTAGAGGCAGGAGGATGGAACTAGGTTAAAACAGCTGGTGTTTAAATCTGGCATGTAGTTTAATTTACCTGCTCAATGCTTTCAGCTCCAGCTGGTGTGAAGTTGGCCACAGAAGAGTTCTCCTTCCTAGCAGCAATCACAAGTTCTCGATATGACTTTCCTTCTACTGCTCCAAATTTCTTAAGAAAGAAAATAAAATTTTAAGTTTGGACAGATTTCACATTATATTATTCTAATCACTAACTTTGCCCTATGAAGAAATGAGACAACTCCATTCCAGGTACACTTCCTTTCGTATGTAAAATATGGAATTTCCTTATTATTCTTGGATTCATACCTCTGAATTCTAAACAAGCATCAAGCTAAGTAAATTTCAGGACACCTAAAAGCTGATATCAGAAATATGGTCAGCTCAGCATATTGGTGATTAATAGATAAGGAAAAAAATCTTAACCTTTGTTTATCGTGACATTCAAGTCATCTAATATCTAAACTAAATAAATGGGCCTACCAAGTTGATGGGACATTATTTAAAATCCCCAAAAACTTAAGATACAAGTAATTAAAATAACTGTGGAAACAAGAAAGATAAAAATCATCTTTGAAATTTTCTCTTCTTTTAGTTGAAGGAAACAAAATTAAATATTTAGCTTTTAAAACTGTGAAAGAATACATAAAAATTAGTAGTATTTCCATCTGTTTCATGAAAATGTTGGCTAAACCTAACCATTATTTCACTGGAAAAATTAAAACGTTTTTAGCTTAGCTCCCTGTGCACCACTGGTAACCCAAACTTGTCAGTCCACTTTCTGCTAAGATAACTTAAATATCTAATTTTTGACATAGCTAACACTATAAAGAATAATTTCAGATCATCAAAGGAAAGGACTAGCAAAAATCAGATCTATTTAAAAATGAAGTGGCACTGCAAAAATCCATCATAAGTTAAAAGAAAACTTTGAATCAGTACTTCTATAGTTTTCACCATCTATGTCTCCAAGCCAGATTCTATACAGACAGAACTGATACCACAACTCATTTAAAGCCAACATCTCAGACTAATTAAAATTACTTATAAACGATAGGGACAGGTAATGTTTTCCCAAGAATATTAATAGAGACTGCTACTATATTTACAAATACACTGAACAAACACGATACCATCCAATAACTATAAAAAAATATAATGGACTTTCATTCCAAAAATATTTTGTCTGGCAAGCACATCTTTTAGAATTTATAAATGATGGGATTAAATTAACTCTGATGAAATCAAGTTCATGCTGCCTATTTAAAGACTGCTGATAATTTTCTCTGTGAAGGATTATTAAAAACATGAAAGGAATAGGTTTAAATTAGATGGTTGGTAGTCTTATAGTGGACAAACAACAGTGGTTGGGTAGCTAGCCAGCTTTCACTCCTAATATTGGAATGGCTTCAGCAATCAAACCCAGGTCTAGTGTTATTCCTGATTATGTAAATGACTTTGACATCAGCAGCTGATACCAAAGTGTATGCCAAATTTAATAAAAAATATGAATTTTCACAGAGACCTAAACTAGTTAAATTAGTTGATAATACAAAAATGAAAAAAAATTCTCAGCAATATTTTATTCATGGAACTAAACTAGAAAACAATTTCAGAGAAATTTTTTAAAATTATTATTTATAAAAACCTGTTCTGACAGTTGATTATAAAATCCTTAACTGCACAAATGATCAGCTTGGCTGCTAGGAATAATTAGATAAAACTGAAAAAATGCTGATACCATTATGATATATTACTCAAAATTTGCTACGGATCAAAAGATACTGTGATGCTAAGCAAAGTTGGAACAGGTATAAATGATAATTTAAGGAGATGTTGGAAAATGTCAAAGATATCATTAAATAATGATGTAGCAATAGGCCAACAGAGGCACTCTTCAAAAACAACTTTTTAGTTAATGATACAGGGGGGGGGGGTCTGATTTTTCACACTTTTAGTGCCAACTCCCTTTTCAGAAATTCATTCAGTATCTTCTGTAAGAGCTTCAAGTACAAATTACAGCTTGCCCCTGATGAATGTTGGTCGGTCTGGGTCAGATCATCCCATTCCTCTATGAGCACCAACAGGTTCTTGCAAGGTTTTGTCAGCACAGAATATCCTACAATAACCACCTGTCTGACTATCCACCCATGATGTGGATGGCCAATCACCCACGAAAATGAAATTATCCCATATATCACCAGCATTTGGCCTCTCAAAAACATCAAGAATCTTTTCCCTGTACCTTAAACCTGTCATAGCGCCATTCTGGAAAAAACACAGACCAATCTTACAATTCCAGCTAATCCTTCTCCAAAGCATGTTCAGCAAAGCTAACATCTTGAACCACACCCTGACATGTTGCTGAAAGTCAGATTTCAACAGAGTTTTTTCCTCTCCATAAATGGTATTTTTCTTGCTTGCAAAACCAAAAGGTAATCTTGGCAATGCATTGTTGACTTGGACTGGCATCATCTAACAGTACTACCAAAGGTCCATGACCTAGAAATGATACCAACTCTGCTGGTAACAGCCACAGAACTTGCCAATGAAACTTTTTAAATGTCAAAAATTCTGTATTTATGTGAAAATCAGGAAGCCACACATTTACATGCTTCTCAAACTGTGACCCAATGAAGAAATTTGGTTACTGTGATCGACTGAAAGTAAATTCAGTGCTGGTTCATTCAAGTCTTAAATATGCGATCCAAGCAAAAGAATCTGGCCAGAAGAGTATCAACATTTTTTGAGAGGAAATCCATGTTTAATTACATCATTTACAAAGTTCTATATTAAGGAAAATATTGTTCTAATTTAAAACTGCACTGATCAGCATATCTACAGCCTAAAGAAATTTTAGAAGATAATTTGTGCTTTGCTAAGCAAGTTTAGTTTTTCATAAATTAATTTCAGAGAGATGGAGAAATATTAATTGGTTGAATTAGTAATCATTTAAATAATGGGATTGCTGCCAAATAAATTTTTGAGCACATTATTTGGCATCTTGTTTTACATTACAGAGTTTGCTCCTTTTAAAGTTCAGAAAACAAGAATCTTGAAGTAAATAAGCTGATCTGGCTGAGATTAAACTTCATGTGAAAGCCAAGGTAGGATAATCTAAAGTAATTAAATACAGTATTGGAAAAAAGACAAAACAACTAATTACATTTTTCAAATGATTTGTTTTTCTATTAACAAAGAATAGGCCAGAAGTGTATGTAGACAGACAAATTTAATCAGCTTTTATATATATATTCTTAAGAATTCAGCATTTTAAAGGCTTCCTATTATTTTTTTAGTTTACAGTAGAGTAAGTAAACAAGTTCTCTTTGCACTAAAGCATCTACATAACACCCACCCTGAAACTAATTTAATCTATTGGTACACGAAGTCATCTTTGACAGAACTCTAATGCCATTTCAGTTGGCTTGACTTTTTTTCTAATTCAAAAAAAAAAAACAACAAAATTAATGCTAAAGCCACTATGATTTGTAGAAACAAAAGCCAACAGAGTGACAACAGGAGTGTAGCTAGTAGAGCTCTGACTTCCTCACACTACCAAAGCATGACTCACTCTAGTCCTGATTGCTATTCTTCTGGGACATGCCTTGTTGTTGTTTGGTCCAGTATTGATCCAAATATTACACGTACCAACTTTCATTTGTGTGATGATCGAGACCAGCCATCCTGAATGGCTTTGTTCCCTGCTCAGACACAATCTGATGTGTTATGTTTCTCGTCCCCGCCACAGTGACGACAATAACAAAACTCATACTTATTATCGCGTGTAAGTTTGGACAGGCGCACTGTACCTGATTCACCACCAGGTCTGTTGTTTGTTTGTTTTGGGGATCTTTGTAAAAACATCCTGCAGACCAGTGAAGCTACTTTTCTGCACAGACCAACTAATTGCATTCCAACTTTACAAACACCCAGCCTTAATTTGAACAAAGCTTGTGCAACTATAGATTTAATCTCCTGCACCTTTTTGCAATGAATGAATTTTAAAAAGTTAAAAATGTTTAAAAGCATAATTTAAATCTGTAGCATTCTAAATTTCCCTGTTTCCAATAAACTTTCCAAAAACAGATATCTGAAATATTAAAACAATCAGTTCATGGAGTTTAAATGCACACAAACTTTTTTTTAAATTAAATAGGAATTAAATTTTTGCGATATGCAGCTAGCTTGTTTAACTAGGGATGCTGTTTTATAAAATAACCCACTCATCATCAATCAATACCGACACACTGTTCTCGGGTATCCTCCCCACAGCTGCAGAACCACTTACTGACCACGCCTTAATATCCCACCTGTTCTGAATGGGTAGAAGCTTCCTCCAGAGGCGATTACATCAACCTTGTTTGTATTAACCATAAACAAACCAAGTATATATAATTTTAATAATAATAATACTTTTGTTCTGTACACTGAGTATGAAGCATGCTGCTGTTTTCTCTGCTTTGTCTTCCTTAACCTCATCTTTGAGATCCAGACAATTAAAATATTTACCTAATTAACAAGTGTTTATTTTGTTTTGTATCAGCAATACAAGGGTGGAGCGCGTGACGACTGTCGCTCCTATTTTAATTATAGCTTTGTGCCACATTTTAAACTTTGAGAAACAAGATCCAAACCAGGTTATCGGATGAAAAGATTTGGATAAATGCACTAAATTGGTGACATTTGAAATAAAGCAATTATACAGGTTTATCTAAAAAAAATTTCTAAAACTAAAAGTATCCTAACGTGAAATTCCCATCAGTTATGAACCTTCTTAGACATCCAACCCCAAATAATTAAAGCGTAAACATGCAAGATAGTTGTAGTTCAGTGATCACTGTGCCTGGCTAGAGAACTATGCACGAGGGTTATCGGAAGGAAAAAACATCCCGCCATGTTAAAACAATCAGCGATAAGCAGTGAACAGCATTCGTCGATGTGCTGCTCCCCTCTAATCATTACATGCACGAGTAAACAGCTCTGGCAAATAGAATTAAACCAAGAACATAGGTTAATATCAGAAGTTGATATTCATGGTAGAAAAATTTCAAAGAAAAATTAACACAGTTCAAAGAACAAACTGAAAAGACACTCCTCCTAATTCCTTTTCTTTCCCAAATTACATTGGAGGGAATAAAGGGGCAGAAGAAAAAAGCAGCAGCATCACGCACCCTTTCACGCAGTCTTTTGTCATGAATGACCTGGCATTTGCATGTTTTGTTCCCCTCAACAATTATCTGCGCAGTATCAGCAGCACGTGTAAGGTCACTGGCAAACACATGAGTGAACTTCTCATTCTGCAACCTTCCAGCCACCATCTTCACCTGATGGATCCCCGTTCCAGAAAGCTGCCAGTCTTTTTGACCTGAAATTAAATGAGAAATGAAAATCAGCAAAGCCACGCCCTGCTCTCATTGCTCTACCTGTGTCGTGCCCAATCGCGGTGCAGCTCTGCGAGAGAGAAAGGTGTTTTGAAGGAAATGACTATTCGAGATGCTAATAAATTTCCTGAAGTTTTTACCCCACTTCAGGTGCAACAAACAGAAATATTGAAGAGATCCAGACAAATTTAACATTAACAAAACAAAAAAAAAAAGAAAATTGTACCTCCAAATAAATTAAAGTAGCATCTTATGTATACAGACATTAACAGTATTTATTTAAATATGGTCTAGGGTGGTGAGCATGTTGAGCTTATATCTTATTTTTTTTAAAAAAAAAAAACACCAATTAAGAATCAAGGCTTTTTTTCAAAACCATTCACATTTAAAATCATTAAATATATTTCTTTTCTTTTTTTTAAAAAAAAATTAACTTTCTTTCACTAGCAAGAATGAACTCCAATCAATAGAACACTAAGCAGGAAGAAGTTTTTCTGTTGTTCAGAAGATTCATGTGGACATTGTATTCACAAGCTGAATTTTAATGCAGTTTCTTCTCAAACTAAATAAATCTCTATCAGTCATTGGAAAGAGAAATGCACAAAAATTAAATGCATTGAGAATAAAGCAACTTGCTATAAATTTCAATTCTCAATAGTGATGGCTGCAAATACAGCAAAGAAAAACAAATTAGTTTTACAAAATGAACTGCAACACACACACACACTCTCTCTCTCTCTCTGCTGGTCCTTTGTTATGTCAAGAAAGAAAAACTGCCCAACAATTTGGACAATCGCACAGAGATGTTTGTTACACACTTCAAAGGAGGGTATTGACTGGAACAAATTTTGACATAAAATGAACAGGAAAAGAGAGTAACATCAAGAACAGGGTTATCTATATTAGGGGAAGAATTAAGAACAGATGACTTAACTCTACTATGATTTCCTAGGCGGTAAGTGTCAACAAAAAGAATAAATGCTTGCAGAAACAGATGAGATGCTCATGGGGCTATATTAAACATGGCTATGCAGATATTAAAAGCTGCAATAATGGCTTCTGTGAGCAAAATTGTATGAACTGGGAGGGGGGGAGTGACTCTGGCCACACCCTACAACATAACCTAAAGTAAATGAAGAAATATCACAGGATCTGCCTGTTCTGATCCAGTGACAGCATACAGGTTATCTACACACCTAGACAACCATTATATACATAGTCACACCTGGTGTACATTTTGGTCAGGAACATTCATTTATGAAGATGGCAGGTCATTCTAAAATGCCACAAACAAGCAATTATTATAAAGACCTAATGTGTAGTTATTTTGACAAATCCAAAATTGTTAACTTAAAATAAACATTTTTGTTTTTTATAATCTTCCATGTATCCAATTAAACCAATCAATAGAATTAATTAAAAATACGAATGTTTAGTTTTCTATAAACATCTCTTTGCTTCCAAACATTTGAGCAATGGTCATCTCAATAAAGCGTCAGGAGCACGATTATTCTAGTAAAATGGGTCTGGAATAAACTGAAACTTTTGTACAGATGCATACTGATTCCTGACTTTAGCAGAGCAAAAAATGGCAGGCAGCCATACATACACACTTGTATTAGTTCTGCTGCTGTTATTGTGTACCAGCAAAGCTGTAATATGTCAAAGGCAACTTCTATAACATGGTTCACAATGATCAGTGGTAACCAAGGTTAATTCTAGAAAGCAGAAGTAGAGCACACAAACTGGTGGTGTTAAGGATAAAGTGGAGGAACTATCCATTTATTAATCAGCAAAAAGTATAATTAATGAAAAAAACCTCATGCTTCATTTGCTGATGAAAACATTAATGTAATAATGTAAAACCAACCAGTTTTCACATTTATTATAAGCTATCAACAAGATTCCAAAATACCTGGATTCATACTGAAAGCAAAGCAATAGAATACTGAATGGAAATGCCCAGATTTTCCAACAAACCTTGACAACAATTTTCTGGAATATGACCTTTTCCCAGTTGTCGAGCTTCATGCAAACTTTCAGAACACAAATTACATCAGATCTTTACTCAAGAACACAGATTTGAGGGGAGAGGGAACTATTTTCTTTTTTTTTAAATATATTTCTTGGCTATAATTGTAAATTGTTCCAAAATTCTAGCAATTTAGCACAAAATCTGAAATTTAAATACATTCCAAAGCTGTCGTGGTTCCAAGTTCGCACCCATTTTGGCAAATACGCCCAATCTACCAACTGACAGGCAAAATTTCCCAGAGACACAGATTTCCTATATTTTCAAAACATTGTTGCATTATAAAATATTTTTAAAACAACTTATAACTTTGCAAATAGAAAAAAAATGCTAATAATAAATTAATTGTTTGAAAGTTAACTAAGAATATGCTCACAAAATACAATGCAAAAATCTGAATTTATTTGTCTTGCTGGTGGTGGTGGATGGCCACAGTTGTCTGTCTCCCTCCTAGACAAGTAGCAGTTCTCCCCCTTAGAAGTAGAATCTGCGTGGTAGCCATGACATCATTCCCCTAGTGTATATAGTAAAATAAAATTGTTTGAATGAAGTACCATATGGCTTCCAAAGATGCACAGTAAATGTGAAACTGGTTTATAGCTTCTTTTTGTTTTTTTTGAAATGAGGTACCGTGTAATAACTTGGGGTGGGGAGAGAAGACCATCTCAGAGTAGAGTTTATGACTTAGACTCTTGAATATTTTGGATAAGTTGTAGTTTCTAAAAAAAAAAAAAAAGTTTATTATTATTATTGTATTATTTTTAAGGTTTAGTAATTGGTATCTTGATACAATTTCTTCTTAACTAAACAAAATATATAAATGACTTGCCTATTTAATAAAAATGTTTAATAACTATAGAGAATTTGAAATTGGGTAATCTGGCCTGGACTTTTTTTTTTTAAATAGGATTATACACGAAATCAAACTGTCCAAGTTGTGTTGGGTTGTCTCCTCAATGTGGCAATAACACTTTAATTTGGAAGCACAAAAACCTTGTTTATTGTGTGAAGGACATCTGCAGCCATTTCTTTCTTGCTTGCTCACTACTACAACAGCCCTGTTTACAGCAGAGATTTAATTAACTTTGAAACCCAATACTGCTGCCCCAGCTGTTTGCTGGCACCATGACAGCAGACACCCTGACGCTGCCTGAAGTTTGCTGCTGGCATGGCTTCACACACTGTGGCGTGGAGGCTGGCTGTAGCTGGTGCAACTTAAATGCAAAGAGCAGCAGTAGTTTGCAGCAGCAACAACAAGTTGGCAAACTTCTTGTGCTGGAATTTGCAGAACAATGTTTGCAGGGGGTTCAGTGTTCCTCCAACAATTTTTGGAAGAAACCCGATGGTTTTAATGCAATAGCAACTTTAGGCTGAGAATCTCCCCCCCACCCCACCACCCCTTCCTCGCCTGAAGTTGCGCCACAACCAAAACAGATCTAGGTGTCGGTATACTTCGGTGGTTTAACAACTCCGTGATCAAGAGAGTTCTAAAACCAGTTTCATAACTAAAAACTGACATTCAAACTGTATATTTTACCTTTTGCGTGCAGAAATATTTCATAATTTAAAGCAACTAAAAAATATTGCCATTAAATGCACAATTGTGGTGTTAGTTCCTTAGATCCCTTCAAGACACCAGCTGATAACTCCCTCCCTCTCGTCATCAGTCCCCTGCACTAACATAATAAAATCCAGTAGAAACATTTTTCTAACCCACTCTCTCTCTCTCTCTCACTGCCACATCCACTGCATCACACTATGCTGCTGAACCTCGAGAAGAAAGCAGGATTAGAACTTTTTTAATGCATTAAATTCCACCAAAATTTTACTTTTTGCAGCTGCAAAAACCTGGAGATGCAGTGAATGACACCTTGATGTACGTATGCGTTAATAAACGTGTTGGCGGCAGTAAGGCAGACTTGGGGAATTATGCTGATGTGCACATTAGTTGATGTGCTTCTTTTAACCTGAAATGCGCACAGAATTTTATTCTTACAAATATCTAATTCATTTTCTAAAATAAAAGTTCTAAACAAGTCTGGACACATTTTCTAAAAATTACTTTTAACATTAATAATTACCATCTTCTTTAAAACCAAGAACAACAACAAATACTCATGCCATCACTTCTCTCCGCCACAGTTCTACAATGTTCTAGACCAATTAGAAAGTACATTACACTAAACAAACTTTTCAAGAACACTTCATTAAATAGACAAATCTGACTGTAGAAGTATAAATTAACTGATTATAAAACAGAATTTATAAATAAATAAAACATTTCAAAACAATTCTATTCTGTTATCTAAGGGATTTGTTGCATTTTAAAGGCCAATTTCTTTTTTAGTCAATTAATTTGATAAGCACAAGTTGAACTTACTAACTGATTCTCCATGCTGTTACTTAAATAAGGAAAAACACATTTTAGAGAAAAAATCTGAATGTTTCAGCAAGCTCCATTCTTACAGGCATATGAACCCCCCATCCACCAACTTCAGCTATTCCAATGCCTAATCATTTTGATTTCTAGTCAACCATCTTTTTTGTTAGACTTAGAAACTGCAGGCAACATCTGTCTATCGTCACATTAGTGCTACTAATCCACTAGATTTTGCTGCATGCCTCAAAATTACAATCAATTTGGGTTGTTCTTTGGTAGATAAAACTGCTTCTTGATCAGCCATATTATCCACCACACCCCCAGTTTTCACTTTTTTAAAAAAAAAACAAGTTGATGGCCAAGCCAGAAGTTTGGCAGCCATGTCTGAATTTAAAAACTTGTGCTTTACAAATCACTTAATTACTACCTTTGAACTCTATTTTAAATTTCACCATTAACATATTAATAATTAATTTACCTAATTTTTTTTTCTTTTCACTTTCTTTTTTTTTTTTTTTTGCTACAGAGAGAAAACAAAGATCTCTTTGAAAAAAATTTTTAATTAAAATTTTAGTTGTATATTTAAAAATTCCATGATGCAACCCAACTGACTTTCTATTAGGAGCACTCAAATCAACCATGACTGAGATAGAAACACCATAATGGTATCCAGCCGGGTTTTATTTTAATGCCCTTAGTAATTTGAGAGTTTAAAAAAGTTTACTGTATTTAATTAATATTTAAAAAAGCACTGCTCAATACAACATCAGTTATGGACATCAGCTGCCATCTCAATAAAAATAAAAAATTTTTTTAAAAATCTTGAATGGAAAAAAAGAAAGAAAAAATCTGCATTCTGAGATCTGAATGTTTTGCAGCATGCACAGCTTGTTCTTAGTGCAGAACAATGATGAAATTCCTATTTCCATCTTAATCTGCAGACCCCATGTTTGGTACAGACAATGGAAGTTAAAATTACAGAGCTCAATACATCACATTTTATTATGCTATCAAAACAGATACTGCTGGAGTAAAAAAAAAATAATATTCATTATTAGACCTATCATCAGGTTATTCAAAAACAATAAAAAAAAACTAAAAGTACTTCGGTGTTTCAATGTTTAACACTACTATATTCAGAAAACTAACTTAAATAAATAAAGTCAACAAATCTATGATAGAAGAGTTATTTCCCCTCTGTAATCTAAATGCACTCTTATGACAAATGGAAATTAACAACTTCTCAGATATACAGTAAAACCTCAATTATCTAAACTAATTTAACATATCAGCAATATTCCTGAATTTATGATATAAATCTACTTTGTGTACAGTATGCAAAGTTAGTGGAAGTTCACACACCCTACAGTAGGCATATTTTGGTTGTAGAAACAGTGGAAGAATCTGCTGCTTTTCAGGCCATTACAAAAAAAATGAAAAGTTTTAATAGGGTACTGATAATATACTCTATGATCTACATTCTCCATGACAACCTAATTCAGAAATAACACGCACAAATAAAACAGAAGCCTAATACAGGAGAAGTAGTAACACGAACAATAAACCTGATAAAGAAATATTCTCAATCGTCATCAGATGTAATTCAGGTGGGCGGTTCCCAACACCGCCTAGAAGCGAGCTTTCATAAAAAGTTGTCCAACAGTCAATAAGAGTCCAAAAAAAAGACAAGAAAATCTATATTTAACAGATCTAATATCAATATATGTAAATCTGAGAAGAGAGATAAAGCCAAGTTAGCCAAATTAGGATTACCTTTGTATGCCATGAATATCTCTGTTAAAAAACAGACTAAATGTCAAAATCAGTAATGAAATCAAATCAAGCCAGTTTTTTTACTACTACTTTAGGAATGTGAAAATGTCCATCCACCCGACATTGCAGCATCACTTGAATAAAATAATCCACTGCTGCTTCAATACAAAACTTTAAAATTCATCTGGTCATCCTTCAGATATCAAAGATATGAAAAGCATAGCATTTGTCATTAGTTAGTAAAACAACAATTTTAATGTAGCCAATGAATAATTATGAAAAAGCCATTCTTCTCTATCTGATTACCTGTGACATATAAAGCACCTCAATTTGGCATACCTCCTTGCTCTTTTTTTGCCACTTGCCTACTTGGGTTTCCTCCCGCATCTAAAAAAAATGAAGGGTTCTAGAAGGGGATTTTTGTAGCAGGTATGTGGCTAACCTCCACTTGGTTTAGGAAACTGAAACCAGGGTGTTTCTCTGGTGGATGGATACCTCGTGTGTGACTCTCAGCGTGAAATTCAGAGAGGAGAGAAAGTTAATGAAATGGTGAATATAAGTTTTTAACTCTATTTTCCTTAAAATAAACTACCAACTGTATTTAAAGTTTTGTTTTTTTCTTCTTCTAATTTATGTTATTTTGTTAACAGTTTTAGTGATGAAGTCAGGAAACCAATTTTTAATCTTGTCATACTTTTGATTTACTTCACTGAATGGTTAAGCAATGCCTGTCTCCATTGAACACACCCCTTAAGTAAATAAACAAAGCATATTGTTAACATCGTGCTTGGGCAGCTTAAGATATAAGCTAATTAAAACTTGTTTTCTTTAATGACAGCACTTTCAAAAATTTACTTTTAACCTTCTCCTCAGACAATATGATATTGTTATTAGATTTGTATAATTAATGTGATAATTCAATCAGAGAAAATAACCAAAGTAAAGTGGTTAGTGTCTGTTTGCCTAGCAGATGTGAAGTAAAATTACTTTATTATTAGCCCAGATTTAATTAAGGTAACTTGGGAGGAATATTAGTTTAACATAAAAAGAGAATATTTAAGCATTAACTTTATTTTTTCATTAAAGGGAAATTATCTAGAAAATGCTAAGGTCACAAAATGCAATTTTAGGTAAAGTTAATTTTGTTTTACTTAACTCTAATAATGCCTTCAAGTATATGAAGAATAAAATCTCACATGCACACACAGGCTGTTTTCTGGTACTAAAAAGAGATAGGGCACATGTTACTTTAGATTATCTGCTGCTCATAAGCCCACCAAACTAAAATATTCTGTTCCACAGCACTGGCATGAAATAAATCAAGGTGTATGGTTCTGTAAAATATTTTAACATTAATAGTACCTGTATTTCTGTGAAATGCTCAAAACATATCCTGCAACAAGATTCTAATCTTAACCATCTCTTCACCTCTAAGATTTGGCATTTTCTGGTCTTCAGAATGCTATCGTCTATTCACACACCCATGTTAAAATACATTATACATAGCATTTCAGGAATATAAATGCCTCAAAAATCTTTTTTACTTTACAACTTAGCAAAATACATGCATAAAGCAGATGTTCATACAAAACTTATCTTAAATTATGGGAGTTTCCATTCCCATTAATTAAAATATATATACATACACATTTCAGATTTAAATTTGTGATGTTACAGTAGATTATCTACTCATTGCAACAACCAAAGAGGGGGGAAATAAATGCATCTATTAAGTAAAGAAACAGTGTGCACATGTGTGCGTGTGCATGTCTCTTCCAGTCTCTGGCTATTATGACTGGAACCAGTTTATCAGACAGTCAGTTAAAGTAGAATCTCCTTCCTATTCAGTTACAGATCAACTTCCTTTAAGACATCAGCCTCTACCTTCCATCTTGTCTAGACTTACACAGAAAAATGCCATGGCTGCTACACAGCCACTTAGTCTGAAAGAATTTCTCCATAAAAATCAAATTCTGCTCTTAATCAATAGGCCATGATGCATTTATCTTTCTTCATCTGATCCATGTACAATGGGCTCTTGGAAGATTTTTAAAAAAAAAAAAAAGTCCTTAGTTCTTCAAGATCGATTGTCAGTAATAAAAAGGACACTTCTAGGGTGTAGTATGTTTCTTTTATGGCATCTTCCTTCTATCTCACCTGAATCAGCTTACAGCTTATTATCAAATTAAATTAGAACCGCTATCTTTGTTCATTTATCAATCCATTTTTTTTTTTTAGATACATTTACCTGCCTATTAGTTAAAATGCAAATTGTTAAACAAAATCTGCAATTTAACCTTTCAAAGGACTTTACAGAGATTCCCAACATTTATCCTGACATACTCATTCCAGATAATTTTTGTTTTTCCCTGCCAAAATACTGTTTAATCTAATTTGATTAAGTAGTTTTTTTGGTGGGGTAAGAAAAGTAATCTAAGGAATACATACTTCCTGTGGAAAGTACAAGTAAGTTAAGAGAAACTATGACTTTAAATATAAACCAGAGACCACAAAATAAAAACTTTTACTTGATGTTTTTGGTGATAGGTAGCATATCTCACTTGCTATGGTTGGTGGTTGCAGATCTAGTTCTTCCTCTGCCCCCTGATCTATGCCTCTCTTCCGTGGTTCATGAATTTCCTGCCACTTCCAATATGATCACCTCGTCTCTCCACAAGTTTTTCAAAGATCTTGCTACCATACGCAGTATCCTAGGTCGTCATCATTTAAATATTTTAAAAAAATGGTTTTATTTGATCTTCTTTCAACCAACTGGTGAGCCATGATGGCTTTTTTTTGCTTCCTTGTAATAACCAAACTAAACCTTGATACAAATTTACAGAAACACATTAGCAGCATTTCTTACCAAGATGGCACAAGATCAAGCAAACTTAGCCTACGTTTGGAGCCAGCTTTAAGTGATTCTTCTTTAATGCAACTCTTATGTTGATGGTTCCTTCCTCACATAATCAGGTCAGAAACTTTAAATCCATCTCGCATGCAAAGAATTGGAATTTTCTTCTATAACTGCATCTAATACTGTAGACAAGTCAGAGCTGAATAACCTTAATTATTGAGAAGAAAGTTCAAATAAGCTGGAATTCTCCTAGTGGTGCGGTAAGAACCAACGGGTCACAAGTTAAAGGGCACCTTAAACCAATGAAGCGAGATCTAGAAAGTGACATCTGTTGCAGAAATAGATAAGAAAAAAGATGACTACGACCAAACAGTTTTTTGATGATTATAATAAGGTATTAAAAAAAAAATACATCTTATTTCTCAAGTAATTTCAATATTTTTTCTTCTTATTTTAAGTTTTGTTAAGTAAGGATATATTTCTCCTATTTCTGCAATGAACATAACTTTTTTTTTTCTAAGCACACTGTGATTCAATAAGCATGTCACAGAAATTACAATAGTAGCCAAAAATGTTGCATCACCTTTGTATTTTAAACAAAATATTGAATGTTTATTGTGTATGTTACGATGTAAAAATACATTTTTAACGAAGCCAATTAAGCCTTATTTTGATAGTTATATGGTCTCTACACTAAGCATCTTCTATATATTAATTTCTTGTGTAGATTTAATAAAGTAGTAAATGTCAAAACAATATGGCAAAGTGTGCATTTAACTAAAGAATGCTCTTTTAACAAAAGAAAATATACAAATCTTTAAACATTGCATTAGTCAAGGTATAATTACATTACATTAAATATATATATATTATTTCAAGTAGTGTAGTAATTTTGGCCAAAGCTATATCCTCAAATGTATAAAATCCTTTGAGTTTTAAGAGTTGATCAGATTGTGATGTTCTCAGAGGCAACCACATTTGTACCTGAAGTTGGAACTGTTACTCATAAAACTGTTGGTTCTCATTAAGCAGACCAGCTTGCTTATTTTTTTTTTTTTTTTTTGTTACTGTCCATCTAGTATCTGGTTGATCGGCTTTCTGTCAAAGCCTAGAAAGATGCTTTTGCCTGTGTTTTAAAACTGTCTCTGATGCTTATGACCGCTGACTATATCTGTTGTGCAAGTACTCAAGGCACTCTTCTAGAAGATCTTCAATCGTCTCTTCTATTCAATAGGAGCATACTGGGTATTCAGTAAAGCCTCTTCTTGTGAGCTTCAGCTTTTAGTAAAGTATGACCTCATCAGTCTGGCAAGTTAGCTGATCAATAAGGCTTAACATCTCCATGGTCTCAAGGAAAAACAAAAAAATAAGAGGCTACCCTTTTTAACCTATCTTAGAATATTAAAATTAGATGAACATCTGATCTACTCCTCAAGTCAGCTAGATAGCAATATGGAAAACTAATGAGGGCAGCATTTATTTAAAAATATTTATTTAAAATGTTTTAAAACTAGGAGAAACAAATAACATACCAAGAAGTTAAGTAATAAAAATTAGCTTACCTTGAATGATGTTCTTCTTGTTGGCAACTGTCTCACCACTGGAAAAGAAAAAACACAACAAAAATACATAATATTTTTAATATTGTACTCTAAATGTAAACTGTTAAATTATCATTATTCTTAAAGTACAAATATGCTATATAGAAATTTTAAACTAAAATCACGCACACTCATTGTGCCCAGCTTCTGTTGACCAACCCTTCCTACTTATTGATAATTGATATAACTTGACGACAAAGCAAAAGCAAGTCTGACCAGAGCCAGAGTTTAACTTTTGTGCCTTTTGTTTTAAAGTCATTTGATCACTGGGGCTACTACACCATACAAACTACTCGGGGATTAGACATTATCATCTAAATGTGCAAGCAAAAAAACAGTGGTTTAATTACTTTATTGCTATAAATCATAGAAGGAAAAAGTGAAAATATATTTTAAAAAAAATCAAGACAATGGTTTTAAATCAATCAAAATTGTGCTGTTTGTTTGCTATATTAGAAATCCTAAATAAGAGAAAATTACATAGCAAAATAGCAACTAATCTGTTGTGGATTCTCCAAGATTTTTTTTACTAATAAAGCAGCAAAATTTTGCAACTTAACCTTTAAAAGATATTTTAAAATTAAAGAAAACATTTACTTCAAATTTATTTCTTGACTGTTAAAACTCGCTTCAAATTTAAGAATCACTGAATCGATCAATAAAGTTTACAAAACACCAAAAAAAGCAAGAATTTTTTTAAAAAATAAATTGAACAACTAGTTCAAATTTTCATAATTCTGATGTTTAACCCTTCCCAATTAATAAAGCACAATATTCACTATGAACAAAGGTTCAGACAGTTTCCAAAAATGGCTTCCCAAAATGCACCTACTTGATTTAAATTATAAAGACATTTAAAAATTATGGAATAACTCAAATAACATACTGTTTAGTAATCCAAATAAAAAGAAAATATGTCCAGAAAACAAAACAGAAAATTTATAGAGCAAAAAGCAAAAAATGTAGAGTGAAATCACCCCAACTACTGTCAGCACAGCCAATACTGATTCAGTTTCTTGAATCACCTCGCTGTTCTTACTTTTGACACTAAATCTGTTGTTCCGACTCCAATAATCTTCAGTGGATGGCACAGAATGAAGACGCATAGTTATGCTTACTGCTACAGATGCTTTCATCTCCTCCCTAGTTATGTCTGCCCAAGTGTTGTCAGCTCTGCCTGCCCCTCTTTCAGGGTCTGTGTGGCATAGTAGTGGTTAGACTCCTCAGCCAGTGGTAAGAGAAATCCAATGGCCTTGCATCATCACAGACATCAATCTTCGGGCTGAGATACAGCAAAAACACTGGAACATTAAATCAGCCACAAATGACTCCATGCTCACCAACCTCACTCCCTTCACCATTGTTATCACTTTCCACTTCTGATATTCCTTGACATTTCTCCATGGCTATCCAACCAGCTAAATGAGAGATCCAAGATATAAACACTCAAGGCCTCCACATTGCCAGAAGGAAAGGATTCACTGTTCGATTCCATGATGCATCACACAAGGTTCACCATAGCAGCTTTGCTAGTAAAATCACTTCTGCAGAAAAACAAAGTGATGTAACTAGCCAAACATAGTGATAATGTAGACCAGCACCAAACTACATGTATTATCTATAGTATAGATATTTATGAGTCTTTTAATGAACAATTATGCAGCCATTTTCCGGGTGGCTTGCTCTGGCCAGTTTGGCAGGATTTAACAATTTAGATCTTCTGGATTAAGTAATCTGTATCGGTTGATATGCTTTGGTCAAAGGATCTAACCAAAAAATAAATAAATAAAATATTCACAAATAAAGTTGTTATAAAGTTAAAAAAGAAGAAAAAAATCCCGATAATCAGTACTTTGACAAATGTAGTATACAGATGGACACTAAAATAAATAAAGTTTAATCTCTGAATTGTTATTAGAGGGCAAAACAAGAGTCACATACCATTATCATGATGCTATTTCAGCAAGTTTTCATTTGAGCTGTATATGTTACACAATGTATACTATTAGATTTTTTGATTCATGTTAAAGAGTATGAGAGATTTATTATAGATAGTAAAATACGTTAGTCTAACTTTAGTGTGCAAAGAAAAACAAACCAAAACATGGATCTTAGCTTGCTTTATTAACCACTAACATGGTAGTTGTGTATTAAAGATGTATTACTGTCCAAATTTTCCAAAAACATTTCAAAATGCTATTTCTTTTTTATATAAATTCTCTAGAATAGCAACAATAGATTCACTTTATGAAATTTCATTTAGAAAAAGTAATTTTGTAGTAATTGCTGCTGTTGGTCCCTTGACTATATCGATCTTTACAGCGGCACATGCAAGGTTTCAATTGAGGCTATGGGAGGAAACCCATGTCAACAGATTGGTACAAAAGAGAAAGAGACCATGTCATGGAAGATTTATCTGAGTCAGTCTCCAGAGGAGCTCAGACCTTCAGCCACAGCCTACTGTGCACTTGGCAATCTGCCACCTGGTAGTATCATCAATACAGTAGAAACTCACTTATCCAACATCCATTCTTCCGACACTCAGTCATGCCGCATGCGCACACAAGAACACTGCATTGTGTATTCAACCCATGGAAGACACCATTTTATCCACAGAGAAGGGGTGCATCTAGAGCAACTTTAAACCGTTTAAAGAACTTTTCCAACATGAGAGTCCATGAGCAGACAAAAAATGAAAAGAATGATTGTATACTTTAGAAGATTGAAGGCCATGGAGAATGGATAATTTTACTTTATTTTACATTCATTTCAACAGAACAGAAAGAATGTTTCCAGACAAAAATTGCTCAATGAAGTGGGGGGTGGGAAGAGCACTTACAATCGGCCACCATCCAAATAAACATTTCACTTATCCAGAGTTCATCCTGTTCAAGTCAGAAAAAAATCTAGTTAGAAATTCTTACTTTAACAAGGTTTTCTAGAAATAGTGTTTTCCATACAAACTGAACAAAGACTTAAGTTTCTCAATCAAGCAATTTTTTGCCTGGTAGTTTAGCATTACATCGTTAAAACAAACAAAACAAAGCCTGAAAATGGAGAGAGAGAGAGAGAGAGAAGAGTGTGTACAGTGTTGTTTTGGTGACCAGTTTGCTCACAAGTGATCAACAACACTTTCTGGCCACTTTATCAACGATAATGAAACTTGGTTATTTGAGCACAAGCCTGAAACCAAGAAACAGAACTTTTCCCCACATCTATCTGTGTCCCATTAAACACCAATGAGCAACCAATTTTTTATCAAGGAAATTGTGTCCCAACTTTGTGCAAGGTCAAACTGTGACTTATCATTTTCAAGTGGTAGCTTAAAATATACTACAAAATGCAATTTTCTGCCCTCGGAAGTAGCAAACAGATGTTTCTTTCAAGCCAATACCTTAACTCATTCAGCACTTTTGATCCAATAATTTGCCAATCATCATTATGCAACTAATAAAGCAACATGACTATTTTGTCCCCAAAACTAAAATCAACTTTGAACAGACATCGATATACTAAGGCAAATCTGAAATGGTTGTCTAAAGAAATTCTAAGACCAAAAACTTTGGTTATTGGCAGCAATACTGTAATGAGGCAACTAATGACTATTTTAAAGGAAATCCACACTATAAACTCACAGGTAGCAACTTTTAATGTGGTACACATCCACACAATTTCCAACTGCACTTCATACTTCTAAGATAATGGGAAAAGCCCAAACATACTGAAAAGTGAGCAGAATTAGAATGAAATGAGTTTTACTTTCTTTAAATAAAATTGGACATAAATAGGTATCTATGGAAATAAGTCCCAAATAAGAAAGAAACGAGGGCAACAGAAATAGCTTACATAATGTGGTAAATGTAAAGGATCATATGGGAATACAGGCAGCATTAGTTAAAAAGCAAGCAAGTAACAATAAAATAATAAAACTTATAATATGCTTGTGGCAGTAAAAAAAGCTTTCTGTACCTTAAACAATAAAAGGTGTGTAAGCCATGTTTATTATTACAATTATCTTATTGCATCAATGTGGTAAATGACGAAGTAAATAATACCATTTAATGATTTCTTTTTAATCACTATTTTTTCAGCAATTTATTCAGTACTATAGTCTTTAAAACATACCTCTCTTTATTAAAGATTTTTTTTTCCCCAACGATGAAAAAGCAAAACTATTAGCTTCTATCAGTCCTCTAAAGGCCTGGTCTGATGCACAAACAACTGTTATTAATTATCAGGTGTTAGCATTTTTCAGATAATACTTGGCTGGTTTTAAATCTGCAACCCATTAGCCATTAAAGCTGGTGCATATGGAAAACCAGAAATAGAGGCCATCATTGCAACTTTGTGTACAATCGTTGTCAGAGTACAAGTGAAAGTACAAAGTCAAACTCTGGCAACAACAATGTGTGTGTCAGTATTAAAAAATTGAAAGCTAAAAGTATTCAAACAAAATAGAACAGCAATATATATTTATGGCAGCAATAGAATCAGTACAGAAAATAGCTCAAGTGTTGTATTACAAGAACCCTTAATTATTTTATGGATAGAAATGCTTATCAGTTTCCATGGGTAGCAACTTTTTTTTTAATCCATTTTATTCACTGGAGCTAATAAGAAGCCAAACTAAATTCATGCCATTATCATCTGGCAATGTGATAGGGCAAAATGTCTCTGTGAATATTGTTGAGGCATCAATTTTATAATAGAAATAGAAACTATTAATCAGTTTCTTTTCCTAATTCTGATTTAACAGAAGAAAGTCAAAATGATCATGGAAAAGGCACACCAAATGGTCCCTACAATTTGATGAATCCAATCAACATAAAAAAAAAAAAAATCATTGAAGAGCAAAAAGAAGGCAAACAATATGCAGAGAGCTAAGATTAAAAAGAAATATCTCGTGCAGCATAAATAATTATAACCCTCTATAAATACACTTAAGCAAACAGATCTCTTCATTTATCTGGTCTACTAAACAAGATCCAGTATACATCTCTGATTTTGGTAAGAAATGCATAAAAAGAAAATAGAGATCTCGAAAATAAAATCAGACTAAAAATTTGTCAGTACCAAATCATGCTTAGATATGTGATCATTGTCAGCCTCTCTTAACTGATAAGAACCTGTTAGTACCCTAAAACAATCAAATTTCCCCAGAGTAGAATGGATTAAGACAACATTCAAAAATAAGGGAAAAAAATTTTAAAAAGGTTGCAAATTTTGAAAATAGATTATGGCCAATTATAGCATCCGGAAATATTAGGTTGTTACAACCGTTTTGTCGGTTTACATGTTATGTTAATTTGGGGTTATTTTTTGCATGCTTGTGAAATGTATGTAGATAAGTTATATATTGTTTTGTAGTGTGCATTTTGGCATACATTATGCAAAACCTACCTTTTTAAAAATCATAAAATGGATATCTGTCTCAGGGTTCTGAGTGAAGCACGGATAGGAAAGTTTTTCATGCCATTTTGCTTCACGAGTTTAAACCAGGCCACAAAGTGAGCCAAGCGACTTGTAACATCAAACAACCACAGGACAAGGACACAACAAATGAGCGCACAGTACAACGATGGTTTGAAAAGTTCTGATCAATAGATCAAAGCCTCAAAGATAAGGAACATAGTGGACATCCTTCCAGATGTGATGGCGACTGTCTGAAAGCCTCAGATGAAGCCGATCCAAGAAAATCGGTGCAAGAAATTGCTGGAGAGCTTGACATAAGCACTGCAACTGTTTCCCGGCATTTTGACGCAATCAGCCAGGTGAGAAAGCTTGACTGGGTGCCTCAAGTTGAATGAACAACAAAAAAATCATCTGGTGGACCGCAACTGGTGTCATCCACTATAACTTCTTGCAACCTGGCAAAAACATCACAGCTAAAAGATACTGTTGTGAATTAAATGTTCATCAGAAACTCTCCCAACGAAAGCCAGAATTGGTGAATTAGAGGCCTAATCCTGCTCTATGGGAATGCTCGTCCTCAGGTTGCAAAAGTGACTCAACAGAAACTGAACATGTTGGGGTACGAAGTTCTCCCTTACCCAGCCTATTCACCAGACCTTTCTCCCACAGACTACCACCATTACAAACACCTTGACAGCTTCCTCCGTATGAAATCCTTCTCCAACCAAGCAGCAATTAAAACTGCCTTCCAACAGTTTATCGACCCAGAAATCCAGATTTTTTTCAAAATGGTATAAATTCCATTGTAACTTGTTGGCAGAAGTATTGATTGTAATGAAACTTACTTTGATTAATAAACTTCATGTTCAGCAATGATATGAAGTCTCATTGTTGCAGTAAAAAGAACCGACAAAGCTTTAACAACCTAATAGTAAAGTCATGGCAAAATTAATGGCACCAATATCTAAATACTAGAAGACAATCCAAAGAACTGGCAGAAACAGAAAATAGAGTTTGAAAATGAATGATGTAATATATTCACTTTTCTTTTTAAATCAAATACCATATACAGATAAGAGTATCCATAAAAGCCAACAGCAAAAGTATAAGCATTTTTATAATTATCTAGTATCTGGCTGCAAATTAAATTAATGACTATTCTCTAAAATCCTTGAAACTTTAAAATAAAAAAAAAACAAAAAGATTGATTTTCAGATAAAGAGTATACAAATGAAATATGCATTTATGTAGATTAATGGTCTTACATCATAAACTACCTATCAAGTTTTATGGATTTAAAAAAATTTCATCAATAATTGGAAGATTGTCTGTATGCCACATTTTACTCTAGCAATTAACAACAGTGGATTATAGCTGAGGCTTTGTATATATACCTAGCACTTATTCCTAAACATCTACATAGTTATTTTAGTAGTTTTTAAATAAAAAGGGAAAGATCTCATGTCAGCAGAGGAGGAGACCTTGCAAAAATTAGCCATTATTTAAAATTTTTTTTTTTAAATTTTTAAATCAGTCAGCTATTTGATGGAATACACTATTAGAGAAAGAAAAACTAGCCCTTTGTGTATTATAACTTTTCACGGCTTTATGTAGTTAATATAATTTACGATGCTTAAGCTATGAGAAACACAGTAGCAACATCAAAAAAAGCAAAAGGATCTCTACCAAAAGCAAAATTATTCAAATTTCTATTGAAAAAAACTGGCAACACTCTTCAATGTTGCTAAAGTAACAAACGTTCAGCAAACAAGGTGCATCGTCCAGGTGCAAATATGTCCCAAGTGTGTGCAAGTGTCAGAGAAATGCAGATATTTTTTGTTGTTCACATCAGCAGCTCCACTCAGAAACTTTCAACATTGGAGAGGACACTCGTATAATGCAGCACCAATGTACAATGCAAATAAATTAGCTAGCAACTTTAACAATCAAATTTTTAACAGGAATAATTTGCTGTAATAATCAAATCATTTTATTAAATATGTAGACTGAAAATGTATATTTTCTAAAAAATGTTCTTAATAGTAGTAATAAAAATGTAATTTTCAGAAGGTTATTAATTTCTAAAAACATTACTCAAAGTCAGGCAAAATTTCATTTATTATAAGTATTCCATTAATTACCATCATTTTTGTCGTACTCACTAGATTAAATATCACTCCCCTGGTTGGCTAAACAGGCTTTGAGATGGAGTGTAAGAGTCTCCAATCTGTTTAATGCTTTTCACCTCACCCTGTCTCCTGCCTTGGTAATTATCCTTCAGAAAATAAACACAATCACCTACTTTAAACTGTTACTCCCAAGAGGAAAACAAAACATTTCTTAAAAAGGAAATAAAGAAGAAAAAAAAAATCATGAGAGAGAGAGAGAGAAGTCAGGTTTTCTATATCATTGGCTCTTGAACTAAAATATTCATGATAAATTCAGAAAAGATTGCTTTTGTGCAACATTTAAACTAAAAATCCAATCTTAGTGTCAAGTTTGATGGAGAAAAATATCATTAGCATCCCCCTTTCACAGTCCTAACCAACATCTCTTTCCTCCACCATACCCGGATAGCAGCTGTGTTGTAGCATCAGCACATAACATGCACCCTGCTAGTTAGCTGTACAAGCTGGATCTGCCATGCATGACTTAATGCACAGTTCTTAGCACTCAAACGCTCCATTATGTCTCATCGTGACCCAAGCAAGTTAACAGGGGTCAGTCTGCCTGCTCCATGAGCTATAGCCACATGTACCTGACCTGAAACTTCCTTTAGCAACAGACAGCTGGCGCCAACTATTGAGGATAATGATCGCTCATGCTGCAGATGCTGGAAACTGAAGGACATATGTTAAATTTCAACTTTATTTTTTTTTTTTATGTTGTTGTTGTTTTTAAACTCATGTTACTATGAATGATGTATAGCTTAGATTCTAAGACAACATTTTTGGAGTAATGCTTAACTGGAGGTTGTTGTTTTTTTTTTGTATAATAAAAGCAGTGGGGAGATAGAAAAAAGCCTATGGAACAGACAACTGGTCAACATGTCTAACAGGCAAAAGTAGGGCAGTAAAAACTGGTATACAAATTATCTCAAAATATGATACACTACCATTAAAAGATGTTTTTTTTTTTTACGTCAAATAAACCCAACTCTCATCACCGAACCATTATCTAATCTAATGGCATGACAAGCAATCTAGCTACTTCCATTTCTAATACATGTGTTTAAAGACAAAACACATTTGTCCAACATTAAAGGGAAAACTTCTAGACCAACAGAAATGCCTTCCAGTAGAGCATAATCAGCAGACACCATTAGTTTTTAAAAACTAATGTCACAGCAACATTTTCATTCACATCTGAGCATGCAAAGTCAACTCTTAAATTTGGACATTTTTTTTAAATAGTAGCCCTGAAACAACTTTTTTGTTGCTGTTTCAAAGACAGAAGCAATTTAATATATGAATTAATTCTTAGTCACAAGAGAGAAGGCACAAAATGTTAGAACTACCAATTGGTGAGATGGACAGCTTTTGCTGTTGGTTTTTCTAATGGACCATCTCAAAAGGGCTCAGAGAAGTAGTGTCTCATGCTGGATGTCCAACCATCAGCACACCAAGAGCAGAAGTAGGGATGTACCATAAATCACATTATTCAATGCAGAAAACGGTTTTATAGAGCCTAGCCACGACCCAGCTTTACGCAAAGCAGTCTCCTGCCAGAATTTTAAGGCTCTGAACATATTTTCATTAGCAATATTTTATTTAAAAAAAAAAAAAATCAAAGTGATCCACTGATTAGAAGTGAGAGGGGAAAACATACTAGTTAGTAGCTAGGTTGCCATCATGATCAGCATAGTACACTATCACTATACTGCATCATTAATAATAAACAAAGAAAGAAAATAAAAGATATAAAAAAAAAAACATGTGGTACAAACAGACCAAACCACCATTAACAGGACTAAGTATTTAGAAAATAAAAACAACAGTTTGTAATCAGGTAGGAGACTGGTCTAATACAAGAGAATAAAAATTTAGTCAAGATCACTGGTTTTTTAATCCTTCCTTCCTTGTAAAAATGCCTTGAAGAATTATGAATACCGGGTAATTGCTATGAGACATTCTGAAGCACATTTAGGTGGACTTTTTTTTTTTTTTAATGAGAAAATCATAAGAAAAAAGCCAATAAACGCAAAGTTAACTTCGGGAAAATAAAGCTTAAAAACAATACATACACATCTCTAGACTTGTTAATAGGTAGTGATATTTTTACTTTTGGGCATACAAACTTGTGTAAACCCTTGGACCGGCTTCAACGGTTAATGTCCATTGAGAAACCATCCAAGATGTTCTTGGAATGGCAGCACTCACAGAAAACCACAACTCCTGCTAAAAAGGAATAGGTTTACTACAGAGAGCTCAGCTACCAGACAAGTCACTCCACTTCAACAATGTACCAGGACACTTAGTTATGAGCTCTAGCAGCATCCCACTGTGTACTTAACTGTCGATCTGGTCAAAATATTTGAAATCTAGCTCTCTGTCTGTCTGTATAAATAATCATTACTATTACACCCACAAAACAAAAACACTTACGTGAACTTTTTTTTAAAATTTACGAAATATCAGATTTGATTTTTTTTTTTTTATTTCCTTGAAATATCAAAATTAGGTAGAAAAAATCTAACCGTGATCCATATATGTACTCCAAGGACTGGACAAACCACTAGTTATTAATTATGCCATTCACTCAGCTGATAGGGATATCTAGGCAATTTTAGAGAACACTTTCAGCAAACAATGAATAAAAAACAACTTCTGAGAATTGATAACAATGAGACAGACAGCATAAATGGAGGAGATATATTAGGGTTTTTACATTCAGCAATATTCAAATCAAAATAGTTTCTTAAAACAAAAGCATTTAGATGCTTAACATTGTTGTTGTTGTTTCTTTTTCAAAAAGAAAGATAGGAGAAAGTGAATAAAGGCTAGGATCTTTTATGTGAAAGAACCTTTTTTCCTCTCCCATTTTAGTTCAAAATTCTGCTCTAAATTCTGATTAGATCCACCTAAAACAAGAACGATACTCGCTACTAACCAAAACATTTTATCCCAGAATTTTTACTCTGTTGTACTACTGAGATCAGATCATAAAGACAGAAAAACCATAGTCTACCGGCTCCACACCTACTCTTGTGAGAATTAACTCACTCACAGCATAGAGAAAGAGGAATGTAGATTTAATAATGAACAGTTATCAAATAGCAGACAGGTTTTGTGCCTTGTCATTACAAGATCAATAATGCATTTTTAACAGTGGTTCCACTGCAGTAAAAATATTTCCTGTTCATTCGCTTCGAAGGCTTTTTGCATGAAGCCTAAATTGTTTTGTCTCATCATGATATTCTATACAACCAGCTTCAACTGCCGAGTGCTTAGCAGCTGCACATCTGATTCCAACAACTTCACTTTTATGAAGCTGACAGATGCAATCAAGCACAAGGTCATGCTGACCTTGAAAAGAGCTGGTAAGGAGAAGGGGGGGAATCTATGACTCATGCATTCGTGTAGATTTTTCTTTTTCAGTCATTCCACTCAGGCAGAAATATCTACGTTAGTTGTATCCATATTACAAAGGAGCACTGCTGCAAAACAGCAGCCAATTTATCAGCAGGAAAAAAGTCCAATTTTATTTCGTTTCTAAGACATCACAGAAAGATAGGTTAGTTCTGGTAAAAAGCCTTTTAACCCCTTCAAAACCACTTGAAATAGAAGAATGGCACGAACAAGTTCATGGGGGGGGGGGGACAAAAGAATTTTAAAATAGAGCAAGTTTTTTTTTTTCCTCCTCAGTAAATTAAGAAAGTTAATAACGTTGCTGTATTTTATGCAATAACAAGAGTTATTTGTTTTTTTTTTTTTTTTTAAGTATTAAATTTAAGTAAAACCCTGCTTCCTGCAGATATCCCAGCATCAGGGATGTTGGTCTACTTCATGCAATGCTGTGGCAAGCTGCTGATAGAATACCAGCATTATGTTATGCCACAAATCTAAATTTCTGCTAATTAGCAATTCTATAGATGCCTTACCGTAACCTGTTGGTCCTGATGCCATATCATAACATGGGCTTGGCTAGGCCTACTTCTAGTGTTGATTCTTCTAGCTTTGTGACAAAGTGACATCCTAAAGCTATGCAGACTAAGCCAATCTGCAATCCATTTTTTTTAAAAAAATCTCCATCCAACATACAAGTCAAGAGTGCGAAATTTTAAAATCTATTCTTAAAAACACTGATGCTATCTGATTTGGTAAAGCATTTCAGGATAAGACAATATGATTATAAAAATAACATTTCCTAATATGCAATTTTTAATACTGTTTAAAATTTTTAACTTACACCCTAGTACCATACAATGTACCACTAGTTTCAAAAAATATTTACCTAAATTTAATACATTCATTAGCAGAAAAACTTTCAAAACTTCATTCTTGTCTCCATGAAATGTCTGCAGGCTAAACTTGGCAGTTGAAGCCTCTAGTTTTTCCATACTGATAATCATCCTAGTATATCACCTCTGAACATTTTCCAAGTTATCAGAATCCTTAATGTGTTTTAAGCTCCAAGCTTGAAATGCCTAATCCAAAAAATTCCTTACTAATGATTTACACAAAGAATTAAGAATTTCTATAGTACAATTTACATTACTTGAAATCCAGTTGGCTTTCACATACATACATGCTCCAATACTGTATGTGACTTTTCAATGTTTCATCTACTACCAACAAATCATTTTCATTGCTAACTGCTGTTGTTGCATCAATGTCCAACATATACAAATAATTAGCATCAACTTTTGCAAAGTTAAGGCATTTACATTTAGACATCATATGTCATTTACATAACCACTTTAACAAAGGATCAAAATCAACGTGCATAATTCTAGTATCATCCTTACCATAAATTTTTGTATCATCCACAATATCATAATATGATTAACAATTCCAACATTAATGAGAGAGAGAGAGATTCAAGAACCAAACCTTGAGGTACCCTACTGGTGATTTGAACTTCAGACAATGTACCTTTTATAACTCTCTGAACTCTATTAGATAAATAATTCTCAACCCATTTTGAAAGATGTCCTCCAATTCCAAAGCTTTTACATCCCTCTATTAAATGTCTATCTGGAAATGTATCAAACACCTTACCAAACTCAAGATAAAGCTAATAATATTGCTATTGTATATCTAAATTCCTGGTAACATCTTTCAGAAACTCCAGTAAATTTGTTCAGCAGGATTTTTAAGATTGGAAACCATCTTGACTGATTCTAAGTAAGTTATTGTCCTCTAAATGAATGCCAAGTTTTATTTGATAATACTTAACATCAGTCGTAAGGAAAGTGGTGTAACGTTAACCGGTTTGTAAATATCAAGCTCAAACCTTGAACTTTTTTTTTTTTTTTTTTTTAATATGGCAACAAAGATATTTTTCCACCACTGATGGATTTCTCAAGAATCTTTCTTAGTATATCTGGTCAGACTGGTTTTTTAATATTCTAAAATGAACTATGTCTAGTCTCATTGCCTTATCTTCTTAGAGTTACCTAATTAATGTCCATATTTTTTTTCTTCCATAATGGTAACGTCAACGATACTGATGTTTTGTGGTATAACTATGAAAACCTTCATTTTACAGGCAATTATTCACACTTCCTACAAGCAACCAAACTATAATTGTTCTCAGCAACAAATGACTGTGCTGCACAAACATGAAAAATAAACAAGAAAACTCTGCCTGTGGCAATTTCTGCATATCTGATGAAAACAAGAAACCTTAGTGAACCCATAAAACACTGCTAATACATATAAGACTTCTGGTGATGATATTTACCATCATATTTCTTAGTGTTACATTTTAAAATTGTCTGATTATATAAACAAGACCAAAGACAGGTTATTCAACTTTCAGCATTTCTAGTGACACATTTTATTCCCCTCCCAACAAGCCAGTAAATAACAGAATTACCGCTGTTTGTTTTAGATTTATCATTCAAAACATCATTTTATTGCAGGTATAAATATTCCAAATTTTACTTCAATTTTCTTTAACAGGTAAACAGGAACTAATCAACATGTGCATGGATATTTTCAGTTAGTCAGGGAATTTTTTTAATAGGTGACCCTGACAATTTCTCTCTCTCTCTCAGCTGTCCCTCAATGCGAGGATAACTATCCACTAAAAATTCAGTAGGCACTGAAGCATGCAATTCAGGGACATCTTTGATTTATCTGCTCATGGCTACATAGAGTCCAATTCTAAATGTGCATCTCTTCCTGCAGGTCAATAATATTTAATAAGTCTCATAGAATAAAGTGACATATGGTCTAACATTTGTTTTAAAATTACATCCTTTTACAAAACACATTTAAATACATATACCAGCTCTTCTATCTTTTTTGTTTAAAGGCATGTGTATGAAGCAAATGTCAGCCATATTATATACTTTCTGCTATAGGGCCTACTGAATATTACTGTTAAAAATTGTAAAACAAATATTCAACAATAATTACTTTAGCACTGAAAAAGAAAAGTTCTGAATCTTCTTTATCTACCATGAATGAGTAGGCAAAATATTCTGGAAGAATCAAGTGGGCCAATGGCTAGTCTCCATTTATGATGTAACACTACTAATACCTCCACCACTGCAATTTTTATTGCAACTTTTCAGAGTTTATTCTCGCAATATTCAGGCATATTTTTTTAGTATCTATCGATGTCATTTGCATATGCCACTGGGAAGATTCAAACTAGAAAATTTCAGTGACAGTGGTAATAGTCCATCGTTAACTATGCTACAGTGCAAGCCTTCTGTGTAAAAAAATACAAAAATCACCCTGTGAGAACTAAACCACCTGACAGACAAAAACTTTACTTCTGAAAACTAGGGTTCAGGTAATCAATTCCTTCACCTTTAACAGATACTGCATCTAATATGTGCACGTGATATTAGCATTAAATAATACATCAGGTTTTATGGTATCCATTTTTTTTTTTTCCTGTGACAGAACACATTTGCATGTTTCGTTGGAAATGTCATCCATTCATAGCCTCATCAGATAATGGCTTATATTTCAAATCATTAAAATAAGTTTATTTCATCCTCTTAATCAACGATAGTGCCTGCTGAAAAACAATAATGAGAGAACTGTTGGCGTTCTGAATAATAAATCAAATCAGTAATAGTCTCTTATACGCTATCAGTAGTAGAGCCAGTTCACATCTCTTTAGTAAAAACTGTGTGATGAGGAAGTGTAGGTGAAGGAGAGAAACTTTTAAAAAGACCAGTCTGCTTCCTTACCAAAGCTGGGGTCTGGTTCTAACAAGCAAACAGAAAGGAGAGAACCCTAGGATGAAGATTGATTAAGATTGTAAAATGCACCAAGGCTGAAGATATCCACAAAAAATTAAGATATTTTTCTGTTTAAATGTGACTAGTAAAAAAAAAAAATCCATCTTGTTTTTATACATATAAACTTATCACATAAAATGTTAATTAAGTAAACCAACTACTTTTTTCTAACTATGCTACATTAACAAATCTTCTTTAAATATTCACAAGATTGTATTTACTTTTTAACTAAAAAATTTCAATTCTATTCACACATACAAACCAAACAAACGTTCCATACTCAACTGTAATTGGATTTTAAGCTATAAGTCTCAATCTCTCTCTCTCAGCTAAGAGCAATATTTTATAAATACTTCATACACAATGAAATAATCACAAATTCTGGAAGCAATTACCATGTAATTCAGTTTCACCAGTCAATCTCATCACATGTTAAATATGAATGAAAAAAGGTTGATCAGTTTTGTTGTCTGATCAAAAGTATTAACTTTTTCCATATGAAATTTTGAGTTTAAAACAACAGGAGTTCAAGTCACTTAGTCATAAAGCATTTACTATTATTATTTTTTTTTTTTAATTTTGTATGCATGCATGCACATTATTGTGGTCTCTCCCATAAAATAATTAAAGCATAAAGAAGAATTTTTCCATGTTTGATCTTGTTTTTTTTTTTAAAAAAAATATATATACAGTATTGAAAATAATTATGGAAACACAATATGCACAATTAAGTAATTGCAACTGAGAAATGCATATAGTATATAATGCATTCTTACAGAAAATACAGAAAAACGAAATGAATAGTGCATCATTATTTGGCATGTAAGCCCTTTGTTTTATATAGAGCATGACCCCTTGTTTTCATGCTTAGGTTATCAATGTATGACTGGAATGCTGTCCACAATTCAGCCAAGGTGTTTGACTGCCTTTTGCCTGTATGTAATTCCATACACCCTCAATGATGTTCGTACCAGAACTTCGTGCATGCCAAAGCACCTTTGATGGAACATCAGCCTCTAAGTTCCAGTCACCAGTCTGTGTGCTTTTTGATTTTATGCAAATCTCTGATACCCTTCACTGATATGTAGCCCTGCTCTTGTATTGCTCCACCCCCATGCTTCACTGAAGTTGTTTTACAATGATTGTTCAAAGATAGATAGGAGAGTGGTATAACAAACTGCCATTGGTTATTGCTATGCAGATCAAACTTGGAATTATTTGTACATACCATCTTCCAGCTTTGGTAATCCCACCACTTCATTTCTGCTGCCCACTCCAGCCTTGCTGTTCAGTTATCTCTTCTTAGAAAAAATGTACAACCAGTTACACATCCAGTGAAACCACTGAGCACTAATGTTTATCTTAGTTTTTGAATAAACTTTACCCACATTTTCCAAGATCTCTACCGGTTTGTCGGTTATCACATACAAAACATACTGTGGAATAACTAACATCGCTTTTGGAGAATTTTTGTCATTCTTCCTCAACAGCATCTATTGTCAACAGTACCAGTTTCATATATCCTCTTTATATAGTCTTGCATACTGCTCCTTCTGAAACATGGTGTAGCCTTCACTAGCTAAAACTTTGATTTCTGTATGCTTGTCACGAGATATTTTCTTCTAAGGAACCACAGCATTCACCACACTACAATGATATCAGTACCTGTTATAGTCCTCCTACATCTACAGGTGTGGCGTTTACTGATTGCTTGCATGACAATCAAGCACAATAAAGCATTTCATTTTTAACATGAGATGAGACCACATCACATGCTATTCAATTTTTGTTTCTATAATTATTTCCCATACCGAATACATGCACAAAATCCGTTCATGTAAACAAGAAATAAGAATCGCATATCTATAAACTATATATACTCAAATTGATTATGTATGAAATAAAACAATTAACTTTAGATGTTTTCATTAAACTTTAGTTTAGAAATAAAGATGATTATATATTTTTTTTAATTTTGAAGGCTCTAGACAAGATCAACAATAGCTACTTTTGTCAAGACTATTAATTTAGATATAATTTATACTACTAAAAAGTTGCTAAGGATCAAATTATTATCAACAAACCATAAATATTATATCTAATACTAGTACAGTTTATTTTCAATCTCTAACCTTAACCCTCTCTTTGGGACCCTTACATGGCAATTGGCATTCAAGCAAGCTATACCACTCATTTCTGGGGCTTGGATTCAGCATCAAACTTTTTTTTGATGGTGCTTCTAGATGACACATTGGGATCCAATTCAAGACAGCGCCATATCACCAGGGTTTCTTTTTTGGTCTTCTAAGCAAAAAAAATGCTATTTGCAGAAGCAACTCTGTTGAAATCTTATCTTCAAAATGTAACAGGTATCAATGTTGCAACACAAAACTATGTAAATGACTGGGTAATGGCATGCAGTATCTGCATACTGCTAATCATGAGCTCCTGCAAAGCATAGCAGGACTGTGCTGTAGACTATGTAGCGTGGACCACGAAAGACTAGAGCCCTGTACTTTTCACAGATAGGTCTAGATGATACGCCAACACGTAAAGGCCAGACTAGAGGTTTCAAGATGCCAACATCACTGCTATAGGGGTGACTCGTTGGTGTATGAGAGAGAAAGAGCTGGCAAGACTAACTCCATGTTTTCAAGAATAGCACCATGACAAGTTCAAGATACGAGATAAGATCCTAGATGTTTCCATAAGACCATACGTTGGTGCTTCCACATTGAGCCCAGATGGTTAAAAGTGCCTGGAGCAGGAGAAAATAGTATAGGTGGAGTTACCAGCTCATTCTCTGGAGCTTAATCCAATTAAACAAGTTGGATATGCTTCAGTTTTCCAGTGAAAAACAATGTGCTATCATTAACCATACAGAAATTTGGTAATATTCTGCAGATGAATGTGAAAATCTGGTGCAGATCAACATTCAAAAAATTCATATTGAATGCAAGACACTGATGGTAAACCATCATTTATGCTACTGGCTCTCACACAAGATACTGACTGACATTCTAAACAAGAATTTGTCACTTCAGAGTAAAATGTCAAGTTTTTCACTCTTCTAGCTATTGAGACAATCTTTAAAATTACCATATCACTTTTAAAAATAAATTTCTTCAAAAACTGAAGGCAGTAAAAAATTAAGTTATCAGCACCATTTAATTGAAGCAAAATTGCATAACATTTTTCTAAGTGGTTTAATTTATTTCAGTAAATGTTTCCATTTGCTACTATTATCAATAACAGGTTTTCCGAAATTGTGACACATGGTACACAAATAGATGCGACTGACTACTAAGAATAGCAAGTGTGTTGCTAAATACTGATCTTAAGATCAGCATCATCTACAGATGGTCATGGTACATCAATTTTTTTTTATATATAACACAATAACCATAAATCTGCAGCTTCACATTATTTGATATAGAAAGAATTTTCACAAGTGTCCCTGCATACAAAACAATTTATCTGACATTTCTGTAAGCTTATATAAGATTGAAAAATAGAGCGTGCGTGAAGTCATCACCACCATTACTAATACTAGTACTCCGATCATCACCTTTCCTGCCAAAAATAAGTAGAAAAGACAAATGTGCCAAATACCAAAGGAAGGGGTTCTTATTTAAGCAATTAACATGAATTTTTTTTTTTTTAAATATTAGACAAAAAAAAGCAAACCCACTAAACTATATTGGTTTTAGAATGTTTGCAAGCAATCTTTCCCTTTAGCTAAAAATATATCATATTGCCATTTTGTGGTGCAAATTTTGAAAATTAGGTTGTAGTTCTAATAATTACAATAGTTCTGTTTAGATCTTGCAGAGTATTAATTGCAGTCGTGATGCGTTCTTTCTCACAAAAGTAGCGAAGGTAAATTGGATACCTTCTCATTTTCCTGAAATAGATAGAAAAGGGGGAAAGACAAAAAAAAAAACTATTACTGTTTGACATAAAACTCTATATGACCATGGAAAATAGCACAACAGTGGCTTGTGTCACTAGGTCTGACCTTCCATGTTTCATAACTGTCCTACATTAAGAGTCATTAGCATTTAATTTGCAAACACCAAGGCTAGGGACCACTTCAAGTCTGTGCACTCAAGGGCAATGACTAATCCATGTCTCTCATAAATTCTCTGTACTCATTCATATGCCCTGAAGTGAATCCAACAGATCAAAATAAACTACCCTGTTACATAACTATAGTATAACAGCAGGGCAAGATAGAACCAATGTCTGAATTTCTTAGGCTCTAAGGAATCTTTCTTATAATTTGGTTAAGAATTTTCATGAATATACTTGGAGGTGTTTCTTTTATTTTAATGTTTTAAATAACCTGCTAGTTAATTAGTATAATTGTCGTAGGACATGAGTTTGTGTAGTCCGCTTACTGGTCGTGTAAACTAAATGATAGCAGGCATTTATTTCTATAAAACTCCTTGGAGTTTAATGAACTTAATATGAAAAAAATTAAAGACTAAATAAATTTACTAGGAAAACAGTTCATTGATCTACCTAACTATGAAAACAGTTAATTAGTTTCATCTTGTTAAAGGTATTCCATTAATGTGAGATTATGTCATTACTGACTTTAATCAATAATGGTATCAGTGGCATAATGATGTGGGGATGATGAGCAGGGTGGCTACTCAGAGCCTAAGCATGGATGGGCACCAATTGTAATAAGGCATCTTAATGGATAACTGGATTGTAATGCTCCAGTAATGATCCCAAACAAATTTATATGTAATAAAACAATTTTTTTTTTAATCATAAATTAAGAAAATGATGAAAAAGAGAATAAAACGAACTCTGAAGAATACGAGAGGAATAAAACCTGAATTATTTGCTTGTAATAGAAGTATTCATAGAGAATGCAATAGATGCCACTTATTAGCAACCACTTGGTCATCAACAAAAAGATTTCACATCCAAAAATTACCAACAAGCAAAAAGCTCCTATAGTTGTAAAAGCATGGCACTAAATTAGCATATTCTTCAAAGAATAATCTGAGTACAAACCAAATTGGCTAATTTTTCAGTTTTTCTTCTTTCATAAGTTGATTTGGAATATGAGATGAGGCTGGATCAACTACAGTAATTAGCTAAACTTTCAACCAGTCAGAAAAATGTGTCAAATCCTTCATAACACTTGCATCACATCACTGTCTACACTACTTTCAGCTCATGAATAATGAGTTTTTTGTGCATATCATTGAACTACTTTGTGGGATGATCTTCTGAATAAACAGCGTAAAGAGTGTGCTGAAATAGTTTTTCACCATGTTTGTAATCATCGACAGAGATTTGAAACTGTAAATGTTATCATCAGTTCTGGTGTCAAAAGCCATTGCCTATTTTTAATCATTGCATGACATCAGTGATCATCATGTCCTATGTCATTTGTGCTGTATTGAATCACCTACTTTAAAAACCCAAATGTGTCAGTTTCATCTATCTTCAACATTATTTGATTGAGATATTACAGCACATACCTGTTCAGAAATTCAAATCAAAATTTCATTTTTGATAGCACATGTTGATATTCAACTCAGTTTAAATTTGTCAAAAATCTGGGGTTTTACAACTAGGCCAGGATGCTCTGCCGTTCTCTGATTGGATAATACGGTACATATCTCCAGAAAACCACCATGGTGAACACTGTATACCAGCAGAAGATAGAAAGAAATGTAAAAATAGCGATCATCAATTGTGATTTGTTTGGGCTTTAATCTCAGCTGTTGAGTTAGCATGTTGGGTTAGCACACATCTTTCAACTTATCTTCAATGTTAGTCCACCTAGTTTTGCAGCTGTGATTTGCCTTCTTGGTCTTCTTTGTAGTCCATAATATATCCATTGCTTTACATCAGTCCCAAACACTACATGCTGTCACCATATTTCCTGTGCGTGTCCATATTACCACCATTTCCTTCAGCAAACTTAATTTCTAGCTTAAAAGCTGCCATGGGCAACTTATGCAACCTTGCAAAAAGATAAAGCAAAGAATTTGGGGGGTATGTATACATATAATTAGAATCGAAAAGAATAGATATGATGTAATTGGTGAGAATGCAGTTTTTATTGATTGGATTGTTTTGGTAATTAATTAATGGTAAATTGCTCAACCAATCAAACAAACATTCCGAGCAGTAATTTCTTTAGTCTACTTAAATTAAGCAATTTTACGGTTTGCCTTTTTTTTTTTTTTAATCTCTTTATTAAAGCAATTTCAATGACTATCCATAGATAAGCTGATTTGGATTATAAGCAGAAGCCCAGACTTCTAGGAGGAAAATGTATCGACTAATATGCCAACGAGTAGTATATTTTTTTAATGCAATGTTAAAAATTAAAATACTGAAAACCCAAACAAACCTATTTAAAACATGTATACATGTAAAACAAAAACAAGAAAGAAGTAATCATATACATGTAGTATTGTAATACAACAATGTACTAAAATTGTCCTTACAATGAGTAAAGAAACAATATGTTGTTGGTATACAGTACTGTGCTTATAATCAATGCTGAAGCAAACCATTTTAATAGTAGTCACCCAATGTTTTTATATCAAAGATTTAGTTTTTTTAAAAGGCCAACTTCTGCCTCTTTGCCATTTCCCTGGTACTTGCAGCCTCGGTTTATGCTGATCTTGTACTACTTCAAAATGTCATGATTATTCTTTCGAATACATGAAACAGATTTTGAAACTACAGACATTTCTGCTACTCTTCCAAAACCCAAACTTTATTGGCAACCATGGCATACGACAGAGTCAACTATTGGAAATGCCCAGCTACAAATTAAGCAAGTCATAAAAGGTGGTTAAAGGGAAGCAAGTGGCAGCAATTGTACCTTAACAGTTAAAGCGATGGACATTTGTCATGCTTGTATGCTTTAATACACTTCTTTCACTGACATGCTGGTAAAATACTTGTCATTAATAATAAAGAAAAATACGAGCAATTACAAGACTTTGTGAATCTTACAGCCATGTAAAATCCAATAAAGTTGTCAATAAGTGGCATGACAATTGCTAATATCTGAATTCCATTAACAGTAATATCTAGGGATAAGATGGATTCCTAGGAAAATGTTGCTATTAACCAAAAGTCATCTTTACCAGGGTTGCTGATAACCAGTTTTTGCTGTATTAGTAAATAAAGACATAACTAAAAGGTTTTTGGAGTGTTAATTAACAGCGTACATGTTATTAGATTAGTTTAGTTTTAGTATTTATAAGGAGACAATCAACTTATAAGCCATAATATCTTCCTAAGTACACTTTCCAATAATTTATTCCACTCATTAATAAACTACCGTTAAAAGATATATTTTCTGATGTCTAACCATGCTGGAATCTTAGGTAATTTGTAATTATGATCTCCACTATTAGTAAATGCAGACTTTTTTTTTTTTTTTTTAACTGTCCCTTTCCACAAACTCAAAATCCCTAATTACTTTCAAATTGTCTATTAGGTATCCTTTCTTAATGATCTAAATTAAAATATGGCAGATCTAATATTTTTAATTGTCCAGTATATCTAAATATTAAAAAAAAAAAAAAAATTGTTCCTTTGTCTGTGAAACTGAATTAAATTACTTTGTTTTCAAAAGTAAGGAAATCTAAGAAATTTTAGCAGATTTACATAAATAATTTACACAATCCTTATTATAGACTCTTCTTCCTCAACATTCTTTTAATCAGCAGAAAAAAAGTGTGTCAGCAAATTAAAAGATATAAAATTATGTATCTAGAAACACTTGCAAATTAAAGGATTCATCCATCACATTTCCTTTAATGCCCTATATCAAAACCATTTGGAAGTTAACTTTTATTAGTGCAATCTATAACTATGAAGATAATCCTTAAAAAAAAAATTTAAACAAATAGCAGCAATATGTACTAAGTTCTTGCTAAGCAAATATTTAATTACACGAATTTTCATTTCATATTTTCCTAAAACCATCAAGGAGGTAAAAGATTTAGCAGAAATCAATGCCAGGACATTGTCAACTCTTGCAGCTACTAACAAATTTTTTTCTTATCAGAATCTATAACAAAATTAATTTAACTTCTCATTAACAATTTAGCCACACCTTATTACTAGTTTTTAATGTGTTTTGTCATTTTCAATGTCTTGTTCATACAACAAATTTCCCCAAATGTAAAATAGTACTAATCTGTGACACTTTATAGCAATATTGGGAAGTTCAAATACTGGTAGGAACCAGCTTGGTTTGGCATAATTCCCTGGCATGCTTTCTTCTTCACCAGGTAGTTGAGCGAGTTTCCTCCCACATCAAAAAAGAGAAATTCCTAGTAGGATGTTTCATCACACACATGTTCCTTGAGAAAGGCAATGGGGAAAACCATCTCAACTATTTATTTCTCTAACTTGGCTCTGACCCATGGACCTGTCCATGGGTAGAGACTACTGATGATAGCAATATTAATAGCAATGAATAAAAGATGTTTTTAAATGTTTACATTTATTAATTAATACAGTGCCCTGCCATAATCTGATCACCTGTTATCGTGACAATATGTTAGTTTGTTGCAGAAAACAGTAAACAAAGGCAAACAATGAAATGAAATTTCTTTGTAGTACTTGTCCAAACCACCTTTTGTAATATTAAGAGTTTGGCATTGAATCAGTGAAACTTTGCATCATGGTCTGATTTATCTGATCCAAGTGCTTCTATATCCATGTGAGAACTACTTTTAATTCCATCACATTGGATAGGTTGCTCTCAGCTGATCTAGAGTTACCACAGGTGTTCAATGCCTTGATTTCTCTTTGAGACTGGGCACATAAAGTATGAAATGTAGCACCATCCTCCTGAAGGATGAGCATCAAGTCTTGGTATGCCTTGTTGGTATAATGATAGTAGAAATCTTTAAAATGGCAATTTACTCTGCAGAATTGAGATATCATTCAATAAATACCAATTGTCTTTCCATCATGCCCGATTTAAACCCATGTCACAACACTTCCATTTCTATACTTGACCATGTGCTAAAGGCATTTTCATTGAAATTCTTCTGTAAATCATCTTCCAAAACTAGGTGTGATCTCCAGATATAAATTTCAGAAATCTGGACCCATCAGAAAAGAATACACACTGCCAATACTAAGAGGCTAACATGTTTTATGCCTGTTGAATAGAAGGGATTTCTTATATGCTACACGCACACACCAAGTCTGGAGATGACACTGGACAGTTCTTCAATGTCAACAACAGAATCTTGAAAATAAGTGCATACACAGCAAGTAATAGGAAGCACTTGTTGTGATGTTGCTGTTGAAGGCCTTCCAGGTCATGATGCTACAGCAATGACATTAGTCTTGGTGAACATTGTGATAATATTGGCCACAGATCCACAAGAGGTGTCTAAATCTTTGAAAATCTATCACTAATGTTAGCCACAAATTATCTATGGCACAACCTCAGGTAATCAGAAAAATCGAAGATCTACCTGATTTTAACAAGGTGATTGTCATTGTACTATCACCCACACAATGCACATATTATCCAGATAATTTATTGAAATGACCAAATTCATATGGCAGAGCACTGAGTTATCCAAAGAAATTACTACTACTTAATGTTAATATCTTGTAATTTTGCTTATAATGGCTAAAAATAAATTATTAGGATGTTATTGTCAATTATTACCTGCAACAAAATTATGCTATATTTTAGTTACTAACCTATAGGCAAGTCAAAACCAGAGGGCTTCATTCAAATTTTAAAAACCTGAAACACTCAAAAAGATTAGTCTACCCAATATATATATCCTAAAACAAAAACTTAAAGAAAATTAACTATTTATAATGAAGCTTCAAACTTCCAAACAAGCAACTGTATCAATGTAATGCAAATAAAAACGTTAAAATTACAAAACTTCACATTCAATATTTCACGAAATGTACTACTAAAAAAATGTTTACTGAATAAAAGCAAAAGCAGTCCTACTATTAACAAAAAAGTTATATGTTGAGTACTGTTTGCTTATACAATTTTTATTTAAATCAGTTAGTGTAATTAATATATTAAGTTGTAATTTCTCCATAAAGATATACTGGTCATATTTGTTGTAGTATTGCATTACAACAAAATATAAGCTGCAATGTCATTCTCAATATAACTGGCCACTTCACTAAGAAAAATACCTACCTATTTTCAGCTTTCTATCTCAAGTAATACATAACTGCTTCCCCGTACATGCTCCTTATCACTTCATCATGCTAAAAATGACTAAAATAATACTCATTCAGAATTCCATTATTTAAAGTTTGGAATTTGGCCAGAATCTTCACATAATCATGATCTGCATAACGGGCCCAGTAATTCACTAAAGCAGAATGTTTTGCAGTATACCTATCAGGGATAGAACAATCACATACATTTCAGTCTTCCCAACATATGCATCTTCACAAGGTTAACATTTGACAAAATTTATAGCATGAAACGTTTTCTTCTTGCATATTATCTTGTTTGCTACCAGTCCCCAAGAGCATACATGTTCTAGAATCTAGAAAGTATTTCTCAGTTCAGTTCCATATAAACATTTTATGAAACTGATCTGGTATATCAGTCTCACTTCTATGAGACATTGCTTTACCTGCCTCCCCCCTGACCCCAACATACATATGTAACTAGTTAATTGGACATATCAGTTAATTGGGTTTACTTTAGAAGATAGCAAGAAATAAAGTATAAGTTTTGGTGTGAATTTTTTGTTTTTGTTTTATAGTCTATAGCTTTTTGTAGTCAAACAAAAAATTACATGGTCAGTCAAATCATTTAGTCCACTTTAAAGGATGCATTCAATAATCAGATTTTGATTAACAATCTTTAAGTATTCCATTAGAGGTCAGTGTTACTTTTTGGTGGGAAAACAAAAAACCAACAATAAAAATTTGTCTGTCTGCGTATTTTAATTTTTGGGAAGATTGCGTCATGCCCTGGGACCCATTACAAAAACTGGTGTTCAGTTATAAAACATCAATAGACAATGGAATTTGTTTGTGTGCACACCAGCCAAACTGTTGTACCATAGATCTGACTAGTCAGGGACATCATTGTTTGTTTTAAATGTTTCAGCGGAGGAGAATTCAAAAGTATCCTTGAGAGATCTATAGCCAATGCCAAACATTTTGCATCATCCTAGAAATTTCTACTTTCACTTAATAGAAATTAATTAAACCTAAATTTGCATAATGTTACATTAACATATTAAAGTCATATCACTTTGTAGTTTTCCACATACTAAATGGGAAAATAAAATTGAAAAAATGCGACTGAAATCTAACATGCGAATACATGATTTTCAAAAAGATCTTATAATCAAGACAAGTGCAACTCCATTAAAGGTATTCAAAAGCAGACATTTAGAAGTGGCCATGGTTCAGTGTCAAGCTATGAGCATGATTTGATAATAGATTTTGCTCGTAAATTTTTAGGGGCAGTTACCTTCAATGAAGCTAACTGCTGTACTTAATTTTAATTCAAATTCATCAAGTTTTTGTTATGGGTTTTTCATGTAATAGATTTACCAATAATATTAAGAGATTTATTAAAATGCATCAGTTTATACAGAAAAAAGTATTAGGCATAATGCATCCTTAAATTCAATGAACAAATTTTGAACTAATTTTCTTTTTTTTTTAAACTTTATTTTAATAGACAAAAATAACCTAAAAACGAGCAGATTTTGGTGGCACTGAATAATGTGCAACATTAAATTCTCTTACCTCAGACATAAGTAATCATCAGAAAACAAACATACATTTATGAAAATGAATAAAGGGAATCGAAAATTGTGAAGTAGTAAATACAATTTTATATTCATCTATTCATAATATCTATAAAAAAGATAATAATGGTCAAGTGTGTTGTAACTAGTCTTTAAAACAAATTTGTTTAAAAGATAAACTTAAGAGAATTTAAAGGCAAATTACAGTCCAAAATATTCAGGTTGACAAGGTACTAAACCTTTTACAAATATGGGTAACTTATCATTTAGAAATTTATGCATTTCTATATTGTAGACTAACGCTCCGATGACCTATTAAATATAGTAAAAGAATTTTTCACTTGTGACTAATAGTAAAGTGCACGTAATTATGACCAACTCTATAAAAATAAACAAAATGTAGCAATTAAAAACCTGTGGTAATATCTCTTAATTATATTCCAGTGTGAGAGAGTGTGTGTGCACGCACAATTTTTCATAGAATATTTGGGTTGAACCTGTTATCTGTCAGTACCTTCACTTCTTTTTATAATGAACTTTGATCAAGAGACCTCTGAAAAAACATGGCTTCTAAATTTTCCAACTATTATATCATCATCATCCTTTTATATATCAAATATGATTATCTCTAAATAAGACTTTAAATATTGGGGATGTCATCTTATTATCATGGGATTTCAAAACTATTGAATTTCATCCTATACAGAGTCAATAACAGGATATGGCACCACCATCTATGACTAAAAACAGAAAATTTGGTAAGAATACATTTGCCGATCCTATAATGATTTAAAGCATTAGCGTACATTAATCTGGCTTACCAAATAGCATTGCATTTATAATTTACCACTGGCACATGGTTGGTTTACATTATAGCAGAGACTCACTTGTCCAGATAACCAGGCAGGAATGGCTGCCAATGAACAGCAGCAGCTGCAATAATACTCAACCATCAAAAATAGATGGTATCAGTCATCACCATAACATCATTTTAAATTACTATTTAAATATCTTTATTCCATTTCTACATCTATGCATTTTTTTTTTTTAAAAAAAAAATCTAAAATGCCTAGCTAGTTTATTTTGTAAACTCTTATTTTATTACCTCAATTTCAAATGTTTCTTTAACCTATTTCTTATCATTAGAATTCACTGACTTCCTATAGCCAACAAACTTGCAAGATTCCATGGCTACCTTTCAGAATTTTACCAAATGACTTATATAAAAGTACAAATACCCAAAATAGAAATATCCACAGGCATTTCTTTAATTACAGGAAAGACATTAACTAAGTTACAGTAAATACAGATATATCGGTATTCTGCAAGAAACTAGCTAAAGGAAGATGGGAATTAAACTGACCTCAAACTGATTTTCAAAGCAAATATTCATTTCAAGTGACAGATATAGTTCAGAAGTTTGTTTTTTTCCTAAATATCCTGTTTACTTTTTAAAATTTAATTAGTTCAAGATTGCTGGGGTTTTTTCCCCCCTAAATAACAACAACAACAACAACAAAAAATCAGATATTTGAAAATCAATCCATCAATAAAAAAACAAACATCAAACTAGATGAATTTAAACAAACATGGAAACCTAAACAATTTGTAGCAAAAGAATGAAAATAAATAAATAAATAAAAACTTGAAAAAAAAAACAAAAAAAAAAAAACAGCTGATGTGGTGTCCAACAAACCAGAACAGAGATGGAAAAACAAATGCACTGAATGTAATAATGTCAATCACATGTACACTGCACACTGCGAGTGTTCCATATCACATATCATGTAACAGAATGCACTGCCAGCTGTTAGAAGGAGACATGTAACACTATCCCAGTAGTTATAGAAAAGAATGCCATGCAAGCGCTCAGATCAATTTTATGAAAAGAGAAAAAAAAGTTGGCAAACCATCGAGTGTATCTAGTACAAGCATCTTGAAAATAATTCGAACTGAAAATAAAAAGAGAGAGAGGGAGATATGTTGTAAAATAACTTGAGGGGGAGAAAGCACTAAGTTTGCGGTGTATTAAAATTTTTAAATATTAACAGCTAACAAAATACCAAATATTACAACATCAGCTTAATCTAAATAAAAAGCAGCTTCAGAAGCAATTCTGTCACTAAGAGAGAGGCAAAAATTTTCTGATTACGGAAGCATCTAAAAAGAATATAAACAAACAAAAAAAAACCCCATTCTATGAAGATTTTGTTTTGTCTATAGAAGGTAAACATTCTAACAACAGAACAGATCTTATTTAGGTGGGTGGTGGTGGTGGTGAATGGATTCCAAGAAGTGTTTCTGAAGAGAAAATACACCCAAAACATAATGCTCCCATACAGCTTAACTCCAGTAAAACTCTGCAGAGAGCCGACCACCAAATACCACACTAAATAAAGGTGATGAAACACTACTATTTTTTTTTTTTCCCCTTCAATATTATAAAAAGTTCCATGCAGAAGGGTTTCCACTGTAGGAATTAAAATTTCCCAAATTATTAGGGAAGAAACACTTGCTTATGATTCCATGCACCACCCTTGGTTAAAAGAGCACATTATTTAGAGGTGAATTATATCAAACTTTCAATAATTGTTGTTTTGTTGTTGGTAAAATAAAAAGCCCTGGTTTCGGTTCAGCGACTGATCTTCCTACATCTTTATCTATCCAGAACAATTTATAAAATTAATTCAATCACCATTTTAATAAAAAAAATGCAACAGCTTTGTCATTAAATAATAACTAAAATTCTTTCTTTGAATATAATTTGCTCTTGATTTTTTATGCATACATTATTTAAATTAGATAATTTTTTCTTCTGATGACTCCTGTTTTTAAAAATTAGTTGCATATAATCAACTTTGTTTTATTTTCTTATGATCTTGGCTGTGAATATTTTTGTATTGTCTTTTTTTTCATTTGTAAATGGTGCTGTGGTGGTCTAAAAGTAGGTCACTGGACTGCTAAAGTCGAGGAATGAACTTGGTTTAACATATCTCCCTGGTATGGTTTCTTCTTGCTTTTCTTCACCAGCTACTCATGGCGAATTTTCCAAGCACTCCAGTTTCCTAACAAATCTAAAGAGCAAAGAGTACTAGTAGGGATTTCCTTGCCAAAGCTAAAAGTGCCTGCCCTAGCTGGTGCAGGATAAGAATTATCTCCCTTGTAGGCATTAGCAGGTACCCCCCCCAAAAAAAAAAAAATTTACAACACATTTATCTTAATCAAATTTTAAAAAGTGCACCAATGCCAATATTCTGATACCTGCTAAAGTACAAGCACAGATAGTACATGTGACATTTAACAGGGAAAACCGAATGATCAATTGTAATTTCTTAATCATCATAAAGTACCAACCAACAGCTGTTGAGGAAACTAGTCATTTGAGGAACATTACTGATCTGACCTGAATTTCTTAAAATAATGGTATGATTTAAGTAGTCAGGTGGCAGGGGATCATATGTCAAACCCACTTTTGGACTTGTACATGTTTATTTTGCAATCACAATGTAAATTCACAAAATACAGCTTAATTGTCCATTTAAACTTTATTAAGTGCATTAACCAGCCAGTTATTTCACGCACTCCTCTGGAATTTTTTTTTTTTTTTTTTTAAATTCATTTAGTGTCCCAATGAAAAATCCAATGGAATTATTTTCTAATCAAAATAAAGAATCTTCACAAAAACTACAATGACAAATAATGTTTGTTGAAGTCGAATAGGTACATTAATTAGTGCATTTTTATAGCATACATTCTATTAAAGTTAAAAATCCAACGCTAATGATAGATGTCGTGATCAGCTTAGTAAATTTCTAATTGTTTTAAAACACATTTTAGACCACCAGCAATGGTGCATTTCTTGATATTCAGAGATCATCATTTCTCGTTTTTCTTCCATACAAACAATTGTTTTTAGAAAGAAAATTTTTTTGCATAAAACTTGTGGCAAAGAATGTTCAGATACTATAAACATACATGATAATTTTTTCTATACACAACTCTACTTTGGAAAAAATCATAACTTACTAGTAACAATTATAGGCAGCAATAATATTTAAACAATTTGTTTTTAAAATATCCAGACTGGTGTGAAAATTGTGTCATACATCAAGCATACAAAGATCATGAAGTTATTTTCTGATGAATTTGACAAAAATGAGAAATTCTATTTTAAAAAAAAGGGCAGTAGCAGCATATGGAAATCAAAGTAATATAAGGTCTGGTAAAAAATGAAATTACAGAAGAAAGCTACGTGATCACACTGTGCATTGTAAAGCACAATGAGCTTTTCTATAGATGGAGAATTTAAAAACGGTATTTCTCTGGTGTTTGTTCAGTGAGTTGCCAGATAAGGACTAACTAATTTCAAATAAAAGAAATATCAGTCTCTGCAAAAAATTGAGTAATGATTGAGTGAAATGACAGATGTCAAAGACCATAAAACTGTGGCATTAAAAATGACATTTAATGATATTCCGCACCTTGCCATTATTGCAAGACACTACACTTCAAAATCAGACAAAGAAAAACTTTGTTGTCTAGAACTGATGCAAAGAACAAAAGCTTTTATCAAACATGTTTAATAAAAGAGTTGACAAATATTTGTGTGTAAATATTACTGGTACAATTTCTATGGTGAGGAAGTGTAGGAGACTTATGAAGCTCCTGGATAGCATATTAGCTATCCTAGTGTCAAAATTCGCTGTATTGTTCACCAAGAAAGCTTTTGAACAAAAATTTCAAAATTCCCAATTTAATAATGTGAGGATTATGAATTTTTTTACTGCCAACTCAGCTATAATTCATAAGGTTTTCAAAACCTTGCTGAAAAAAATGGGCTATGCATATATATACAGAGATTGCTCTCAGTAATTTCTATGGACTTATCCATGGAAAACTATTGGATCACTTTATAAAATGCCTTATCTCATCAAGCTTTTATCCAAAATTGGACAAAACTACTCTGAACCAGATGACAAATGGCTGGAGAAGCTCATGTTACTGACAAGCATGTATCTCACTTAAACATAACTATCCTCTACAGGAGCTCAAAGCAGTTTTGCAGTTGCATGAAAGTTTGAATGCATTTTTTACAAAATTGGAGGTTTTTCTCCAGATATAATTGCACATCATTCCCTCATCTCAAAGAATTATCATTGTTGTTGGAATCTGAATTTTCTGAAAGATTTCCAACATTCTGGGCCAATGTTTCATTTATCATTAAACCTAGCCATTTCAAAGAGAACGATGCAGATAAGTCTTTCAGTGAATGAACACTGAACAATTTGAAAATGCAGCTCAGATTTAAAAAGCTCAGACTTGTAGTCATCAAAGCTAAGAAATCACTAAACTCAAAACTAATTTTAAAAAAAAAAAAGATCCTGGGGTCTCTATTTTGATCTGTTGGACTTCACTTCCTGGAAAATAAATCTGTTTGGAAAAAAATCTGCCACTGATATGCTTCTGCCCTTCATGCATTAGACAGACAACTGATCACCACGAAAGGCAGGGGACAAAAAATCTCACTAACTATGTATTAGGACTTTCCAATCTAAGTGATAGATTTTTGAAAAGAAAGAGTGGGTGAGTGAGTGTTTAGTACAATGCTTTCATTTTAATAGTAATGCGATACATCGTGTTTCAACTGCCTTAAACTATACATATTCAACAAGTAGAGTATATTATTTGCTTCCAAAATGTAGTCACAGTAGTCTAAACTCGACCACAACATTTAACCTTTAACTTAGAGAAACAAAGTGCAATCCAGCATACTATCCTTGACATGTTGCTGAGACCCCAGCTGTCTTTGGGCCTTAGTTATTTAAATCCTTTAACCGACATAAATACTAGTGTTGTTCAACAGAAACCAGGCCATAATAGCATCTACTGGCTTTCATTCGAAAGGCACTAATATGATTCCTATTACCTTATGGTATACAAGACATTCAATAAGAAATAAAATTGCCTGCCAACCAAAACTGATTTTTCGCAAATATTCATTCAAAATAATCACTACATTCTATGAAATATATTAAGTAAATGTTTAGACAGCTGGCACATTCTAAAGTGGCCATTCTTTAACATTTGATTGAGAATAAGCAGACAATTAATAAATGTACTAACAAACAAACAAGTCAGAAATGCATCTTTTCCATTATAAAGTTTTCATCTCAGTGTACTATCCAAAATTCAATACAGTCATGGTAATGCATTCTTGCTTAGCAAATTAGGTTGGTTTTTTTTTTATATATACGAGGTGTAGTCAAAATGTATCCGACCTTGAATTTGTTTGAACAAAATAATAATGCGTGAGCAAAATCCGCATGGGTATTAGGTGGCCACGTCCTTCCTGAGCATGCGCAAAAATTTGTGGTGTCTGTAGGTTGTGCCAGTCGCCCGCAGTGACGTGTTGAGTACAGACGTGAAGAGTGTGCTGTGCGATTTTTCTTTTTCAAGTCAAGATGACCGAGCGCATTGAGCAAAGATACAGTATCAAATCCTGCCAAAAACTTGGTGATATGCAAGCCCAGACTATCGAGAAGATTCAGAAGGCTCTTGGAGATGATGCTATGTGAAAAACACAAATGAGTGGTACAACCGGTTCAAAGATGGCCGCACCTCAGTGGACAGTGAGCCATGTTGTGGCAGACCATCGACTAGCAGAAACAACGAAATGATTGCAAAGGTTCGAGGAATAGTTTATGAAGACCATCGTGTGACTATTGAGGAGATTGTTGCCGAAGTTGGAATCAGCCATGGGTCAGTTCAGTCAATTATAACAGAAGATTTGTGCATGAGGAGGGTGTCGGCCAAATTCGTACCAGCAGAAAGGAAATCTACCAGGACATGCTGGAGTGTGCTAGCCAAGATCAAAACTTCATGAACACTATCATCACTGGCAATAAGACATGGGTGTATGGCTATGACCTTGAAACAAAATTGCAATCATCCCAATGGAAGCATCCATCCTCACCAAGACCAAAGAAAGCAAGACAGGTGCGCAGCAATGTTAAACTGATGATAACCTGTTTTTTTTACTACAGAGGTATTGTGCACCATGAATATGCACCACAAGGTCAGACAATTAACAAAGAATACTACCTGGGGGTTCTTCGTCGCCTTCGTGAAGCTGTGCAGCGAAAACGACCCGACCTGTGGGCAGCAAAGAACTGGCAACTCCACCATGACAATGCACCCGCTCATTCCGCCCACGTCATCCAAGCATTCCTCGCCAAGATTAACATGCCACTTGTTCATCAGGCTTCCTACTCCCCAGACTTGTCTCCTTGTGACTTTTGGCTATTCCCAAAGCTCAAAAAAAAAACACTCAAAGGGAGAAGATTTGAGTCAACAGAGGACATTGAGCAAAATTCGACAGCACAGCTCTGCAGCATCCCAAAAAGTGATTTCCAGAAATGTTTCCAGCAGTGGCAGGAACACTGGCAGAAGTGTGTAGACTCCCAAGGTGAATACTTTGAAGGAAACTAAATCAAAATGGTGAGTTTTTTAATATTGCTTTTTTTTTGGTCAAAGGTCGGATACTTTTTGACTACACCTCGTATATATATAATAGTTGACCATAATAAAAATTACTCTCATTATTGTTTATGGCTGTTCATTATCATTGCAAAGATTAAATATAACAGAATTTTGTGTATTACAGCATGATACCAAACAAATGAAATATAATTGGCTACTTCAGATATTGCAATAAAGAGCAAGTTTCCATTGTACTTTTGGGAAGCCACATACCATAACGATAAATGGCATTAACCAAAGCTACATGCGCTAAAATGTACCAATTTTTTTAATTAAAGTATTTTGACTGAATGATAACAATAAGGAGTAAGCTTGAACAAGACTGGTATTATACAATCAAAGCCATTGTCAGACTGTGTTTAATTATATTTTCTTGTCGACAACACTGTCAGTTCACTCCTTGCTAAAAACATTAGTCTAGTTTTAAGCAGAAATATGTATGGCATGTGAAAGCTTAGCTAAAATAAACCATGAAAAACAATGTCAGTGATATTAAGCCAAAATGCAATATTGTAAACAACTTTAATATGCACAAGTTAAATCCAAACCTACAAATGAAGTAACATACAGAATTTCAGGGCAGTGATATTGGAGTAGATGCCCTAGAATTTGAACATTTTCTGCATATATATATATATAAATAATTTTCTGGCAAATTACTTTTTTCATGATTTCATCATGGCTGTTTTGAAATAAATATAGAACTATTTCGTAAATACAAACTTGTTAATTCAAAAATAGTGTCCAATAGACTTAGAATCCTAAAGCAAAACTTGTTGAAAATAATGAGATTTTTTTTTTTTTTAAATTTAAAAATTTATAACCCAGATTTTTGTTCAATGCTCTCTACAAGGGAGACAATCATAAGAGCTGAAGAACAGCAAGAAGAAACCATGCAAAGGAGGTATGTCGAACCAAGCAGATCTAACTCAGGCCATCAGCCTTGGCGGCCCAGCAGTTTGACTACTGGGCCGACAGCGGAGGTCTGGCAAAATTCTTCTCAGAATTTCCTCCACATATCCTCTCTCTTAGCTGGTAGTTTTTGTTTTTTTTTTTCTTCTTTCTTTCAACTCATTCAACTTTAATTTAAAAAATGCAACAAAAAAAAAAAAGCATAGTCTATCTTTAGTTTCCACAGAATATCTGTTCCCCAGTCAGCTAAGCAGGTAAGAGCACGTCAGCGAATTAAGCACTTCCTTTCATTTGAACACCAGTAAGAGAAATGTTGTGATCTTTCACAATGAATAATGAGTTGACGAAAGGTTTGGAATACAGTCTTTAAAAAAAAAAAAAAAAATTCTCCAAATTATCATCTACTGCTGCTCATAGAAACGATCTTGTGCCACTTTAGCAATAAAAATGCTTGCTTTTAAAGTGTAGGATGCGAACTGCGTGCCTAAAATGAGATCTGCTTGGAAGCAAGAAGTTTAAAGTATATGGCATAGTAATTAATCCTTTAAGCATTCCAAGTGCAGAATGTGCTTCAGCTATATAATGCCATCTCTAGTTAATGCTTCTCGTGTACACTAAATAGTTTGGCACATTTCTTGATCAAGATAAAATCTGTAAATAATACCACATGCAGCATATGTTAAAAGTACTTTAGAACAACATTTTACATTATTACATTAATACGTGCCAACAATACTAGCCACCTAAGTAATGCATAACCCAAAATATCCACCACATTGGCATACAAAATTTAGAGTTCCCCGCTGTCAGAACTGCATGAAAACAGTTTATTAAATGTCTTTGCTTAACATTCATGTGGGCTTACAGCAAATCCACGTTAATCTGTCTATACAAAACTTTTTTTTAAATTTCTCACTATACACTGCCTCTTAACAATATTTTAAAGCTTATTATAGGATAAATTATACATATACAGCACCAGAGAAATAATTGTTAATTAAGAAAAAAGATTAATATTTAATATCTAAATAAAGTATCACTGAAACTTTTTTTTTTTTCCATGTTGCCAATTTAGTCCTATAATTTGTTGGATCTTTCCAAGACCACTCTCTTAATAATTATCTGGAAAAGAACTCTACTGCACAGCAATACCCAATTGAAAGCTCAGGATGTGTTCCTAGAGAGAGCTTTCAACAGGATCATTATAACATTTTATATGGAGATATGTATGTATCACTCATAGGTACAAAATAACACTGTTATGAACGTGATGGCTTAATTTGACTACTGGTACACAAACAATTGATTAAAGAATAAACCAGAATATGTGCAAACAAATGATATTTCAGTGTTATTAAGTGCTGGAGACACCATTGTGAGGGTAAGCACCAAACCTCTTGAGCGGTGAGAGCAGAGGTAGGTAGGTGCAAGTCCAAGCTGAAGAAGCTAAGTCCTGATTGGCTCAGAGCACTCTAATATGCCACATCTTATTGGTGCAGCAAGCATAAACAAAAATGCCAGGTGCACCTGGTTCATTCAAATTCACAATTTTATATCTACTTTATAGAATTTTTAGAAAGCCAAAGCCAAGAGCTTAATAGTGAATCAGCTTTCAATAGGGTATTACTAAGCATGCATTCTGGTATAAGACAAACACGTAACTGAGAAGACGCCATAATTCCAATGAAGTTTTTTCTGATTGGATGCGACATCATGGTCAATATTTTGTCAGTTGCTAAGTTATAATACCATCATCATGAGGTATACGTGATTAAATTAAGCTTTTTACCAATAAATAATGGTGTCTCCCAATTTGCTAAGGCCTATATTATAAAACTCATGGATGTAACAAATCTTGCAAAGAGAAAATAATTCAGCCTCTGAAGCTTCAATGTATAAATTCATTATAAATCCATTTGTAAATAATAGAACTAAAACTCATGGTAGCATTTATAAATTAATGAAAAAAATTTCACCGTGTTAAATGTAAATTTTCCTTTGTCATTTATCATTAAGACAAGATTAGTTCCCTGGTGAGAATTTAAAATGCCGCAGAACCACAAAATAATCTTCAGCCATACAACAGAGGATCAGGATATTCTCTAACATTCCTAATAAAAATGGTTCATTAAATCCCCTCCGGCTAAAAACTGAGTACAAAAACAGGTACTCATAATACGCAAGAACATTAACAGTACTTTTTTTTCAATTTATTCATATGCATTAGGACAATATAAAAAGCTTTACTAATTAAAAAGCATATCTATAAATTTGTTTTTGTGTACTTAAAGAAGCCAAGCCAAATTGTATTCATTTGGGGACATCCTGGACCCACTACTTTTTACATTACATAAAGACAGCACATACTTTTCTGACTTACATGCTGTTAGGTTTCACAATTCTTCTTAAACGTGATTCTAGTGACTGCCTGTGATCATAAAGATGTTTATTTTTTGTTTCCTCCTCCTCCTCTTTTTTTTTTCTGTTACAAAATTAACTACAATTTACAAAAATAATTTGAGAGTTACTTTCCTTCAAACCTAAGCACAAACTCTGTTCACTAAAAAAAAAAGTAAATCTAATTCAAAGAAACTGACAAAGACAATGCAGAATTTAATGAATCTGCTACTGAAAGTGCCAAATGTATTTATTTCTACAGATGGCCGAAGCAACAATAAAGACAATCTTATGCAGGTCATGGCTTTAACAACAAGATCCAATGGGATATCAGTTTTCAATGTGGGAACAGCAGAAAATATTTGCAATATAATTAATAAAAAATAATTAATTTTTTTAAATGTATAGATGTTTGTCTAGAAGCAGTGTTGTATATATATATATAACTAATTCAAAGGCAAATAAAATTTAGTATGCATTCCTTTCAGTTTCTCTTTCAGCTCAGCTTTCATGCTAAATGGTATCTGTTCCACCTTTAAATGCTTTCTAACTATAACATCAGCAATTTCACTGCATAAATGCAAACTAATAAGAGGAAAAAAATAAGGGAAAGGGGGAATTCTGGACATTCCAAGCTGTGGTGAGAGTGGTATAGCATATTAACACCTAGAATTTACATCAACTAATTAGCAGTGGGAAAAATTGCTTTATACCATTTCTAAATGACTCAACAGAAGGATGCCACAAACTATATCCTACTCTGGTTCTAAGTCAACTGATGAAGAAATGTAACTGCTTAACTGCAGCTTTCATACTTATTCCCTTAATAAAACAAAATAAAGTTTAGCTTTTCTAACATGTACACATTTCTTAATTGACACTGTAGGATTGATAGCCAATGTGTTTTATGGGTAAAATTCACTAAACAGTAAATGTATCAGTAAAGAATAATAGTGTTAGTTAAACCAATGGTGATTAATATGGAACCTATACAAAAAGCAAAGGTAAGGAAGTTTTTGTAAGGCAGTGAAGAGAGCTTGGCATCCTATGTGCACAAGCTGGCTAAATACCAAGATTTGAGTGGGTAAAGACCTGATTATAACTCTTCTGCTAAACCACAGGAGAAAAACCAGATAAAATGGATTGGTAACAGAGCAAGGGAAACCACTCAACTAGCTTGACACCAAACACAGACTGGGTCCATCCGGGATTAAACCAGCAGTTGCCACTATTGTACTATTTGCTTGAAAGTAAAACAGTAAGTAGAGCTACATTAAGTAATGTGATGAAAAAAAACAACCTGAAACTCCATATATGATGCTTTAAAAAAAAAGTTCAGCAGAGAGTTGCATAGCTACACAAATAACAAGAGAACCATAAGCCACAAATATTTAAGAATACACAACAAAGCAAGAAAAGTGGCCGCAACACCTGATGTGAAAAGGTAACTTTAAGAAGCAAGCCACAACCACCCAAAGATCTCACCTGGTCATAGGCTGAATATCTTTAACAGAAATCTCCACCACAAACAAAAGGATCACAAAATTAATGCAAATTTTGTAGAGACAGATTTCAAAAGATATTCTTATAAAGTCATATATATAAGACAGACATATAATCAAAAATGCCCAAAGTCTTTTTCCCCTCTAAGATTTAAGTGGAAAAAACAGCAGTAAGTTGAAAGCTATAAGAAATTAAGGAGTGACAGAAAATTTACAAAAAAATAAATAAGTGAGATGATGTTGATTTAAGCAACACTGAAATCAATCAGAACTAAGACTTTAGACGCAAACTTGAGCAAGAATAAATAACTGAAGTCATGAACTAAATAACAAGAGGGATATCCAGAAGAAGACAGCTCAACTGTAAATAATTTTGTTAATAGGTGAAAGAAAACATTTTCTAAAGTTCTACAACAAATCAAAGCAGGAAATGGTAATCACCATAATTTGGGGAAGGAAAGATGACCAAACTGATTTAAAGACTAATCAAAGACAATCATAGCTTCTTTTTTTTTACATGTGGAATGACTGAAATTTAAAAAAAAGAAAGGGCATTCTCCAAAATTTAATGATAATTATTAACAAGCAGGAAAGAAACCATAACCCTGACAAAGTTTGAAGGCATGAGAAAAAAAGATTGAAACTTAGCTATTGACAAATACATTAGTACCAGTTTCATGATGAAACATAACTGACCCCATATGCTCAACAGGAAAATGGATAGCAAGAAAAATATCAGCATTACTCATGAAATTATTGGTGAAAAAAATCTAGTGACAAGCAGTTTCTCTTGGTGAGAAGAGCACTGAAAAAACCTAATCAAGAATAGGTTGGAGGAAAAAGGTAGCTTTGTTCAGAAATTGAGCCACAACAGCTTTCTCACGTAATCCATATAGATAAAAGGCTACAAGGACATCACATTCAAATAATGGCAAGCTGCTGCAGAGGGAAAGTCTAGAGAACAGATGCAAGAGCACAAACACAATCTTGTATAGGACAGTTGCGGAGGCCATGACAGGATCCTTGTAGCATATCTAAGAATAATTTAGTAAATTAAAGAGAAAAAAAAAACAAACATTCTAAACTAATGAGAAAAAACATTGAAACATGAACTGTTGAGATTGATGTTCTCAACTGTGAGAGTAAGAAAGGCAACTGCTTATACTGATGCTTTGATGGACCAATTGTGCTATAGCCTATCATGTTTGCAGTTCCACAGATATAAACTGGTTCAGAAAGTCTATATTCAACTCAAATTAAATATGCAGACAATAAACAGTTTCCTTCAATACTGTTTTTACTTAAATTAAGTATTATTACTACAATTATACAAAAAAATCAAAATAGTCTACAGTGAAAACATGAAAATGATGAGTGGTAACTACCATGTATTATCATGTTAAAGAACAGTAATCTAAGATTACCCTAACATGACAAGTCAAAGATTAACATTGATAAAACTAAAGGAGAAATGGAAAAAAAGATCATAATCAATGCAAATCTTCTAGATGTAAAAGTGTTTCGGTTGCAACTGATTATTAGCTTATCAGTCTTCACATTGAATGGACTTGTGACCCTGAAAAAGGTTCAGGGTTCTAATTAAAACCAGATACAATGCAAAGACAAAAGCCAATAAACTCACTATAGATGATGACAGAGCAGCAGTCAGTGTTGAACAAAGATAACTCTTATGCAGATGGTCAAGAAAATATCAGCAAAATGTAAAAAAGGTATTATCAAATGTTTTTTTTTTTTTTCTCTCTCTTTCTTTTTAAGCAAAAAATCTTAGTTCCACCGAATGGCAAACTAACAAAAATGTTTAAAGAAAGATCCAATCACAAAAGATAAAATTGCTTAATAATAAAATTTTTTAAGGTTGTTTTAAGAGCAACAGATGCTACCTACACTGATATACAGGTCATCCAAATAAAATTATCAACCATTGACAACAAAAATTCTCAACACGAATTGTAGCAAAGCAATATTTATGTATAATTAAAAGAAAGAAATATACATGCTGTCTCCATTGTATCCTATTGTTGAACTATCACTCGTGCTATGTCATGACTCAGTGGCTAGACTGTCTTTCAGGTTGAAGATAATGCAGTTAATGTTGCAAAGGAAGATCAATGTAATGCTCCTCAAGAATATATTGCGGAATCTTTTTTTTTTTTAGCATCTTTAGCATTCAAGAAAATTCTGATTCTGCTGATACTACTACTACTACTACTACAAGGGCTGGGTAAAGTTAAAAAGCAGGACAGAGTAGATCTGTACTGCTGAGGTTTTATAAAGGCTAATCATGCAGACCAGGCAAAAACCTGAAACTAATAAAGGAAGAACTTTTTCAATCATCAAATTTTTATTTTTCTACATTTAGTATACTATGCTACTAAATACTCAAAAGTTCAAATTAGGCATATATAGATTGTGCCCCAAACTCATTCAAAAATTAAAATTTCATTCATATACTTTGAATAGTAAGTTAAAATGACTGCCTGTGAGTTTTCTGTTTAAGAAAACAGACTTCCAGTTACAATAAATATAAAGCAACATGCTTAAAAACCAATACATTTTTACTTAGCAAAACGGACAAAAAATAGATAAAGGACCAGATAGATCAAAGACTTTTCTTTTTTAAACGAACTAAAGAAATAACCACCACTTTTACTAGATGTCAGGCTAACCACAGACATTTATAGTCTTACCTCATTGAAAAAAAAAGAAAGATCTGTGCAACTTTGTGCGGCTTAGTGCAGCTTGAAAACAAACAGCAGATTTTGACAGTTGGTGTCTCTGACCAACTTTTAGAAATAAAGAATTAATTGAAGACAAATTTATGCAAGCAAAAAAAAAATAAATAAATAAATAAATGTTTTGCTGATGTCTTGATTCCTTTTAGAAACCAGAAATAAAGTAATGTTTCATTTTCAGGTATTTTAATAGAGCATCCCTCATACACTGATGTCCTTAATCTATTTTTAATGACAAGATAGCAAGTTCTTGTTAATAATTCTAATCCACACTCACCAAAGTCAAATGCACCAATGCTTCTACATTGATTTACTTTATGGGAAAAAAATCTTTCCGACTAAAGTGAAAAATTGTAATAACTGTTTTTTGCCTTAAACATTTCTTATAATACAAGGGTTCATGTTAAATTTTAATAAAAACTCATGGTAAAAATAAATTCAACAACGAGTTGAATAAGTATTAAATCAATAGCAATTTATATAACTTCATCTAATATACTTACATACTAAATGACAGATGTTTTTCTTTAACACAATTGGAAACTTTACTAGAAAAAGTTCTTTGACTGTCATTAGGTGATGTGAAACACCTTCCCTGGATTATTTTAGCCTACAATCCCCATTTCAAAATGTTCTCAATAACTTTCCTTAGAGCAATCCATTCATCCTAAATTGTACAAATTATTTTGGAAGTTTCTGGAAGGGAAGGAGTCTGTGGCTCAGTTTGACAGCGTTGCAGTAATGCAAATTACATATCTTCCTCAAAACATATTTAGTAGAGTTCAGGTTCAAAGCACAGGTTAAAAAGCCCATTCATATAATGGTAGATTTTAGTTTTCTTTATTAAAGAATATTTACTATTAAACACATGAAAATATAATTTTTTACTATACTCTCTTTGGGAGAGCTAGAAAAATACTATTCAAGATAAATTAATTCAATTCACCATGGTGACACAACCCCACCTTTTTTTCTTTAAAAAAAAAAAAAACAATAAATTTATCATCATAAACCAATTAAAAGAGCAGCCAGCACTTTAATTATCCTAACCTGGAAATTTGTACATAAGACACATGCATACACATTACGTAAATAAATCATTGTTTTCATATTTGCTGTGATACTAAAATGTCTACGTGTTACAGTTGTCACCATGCAATAACCTTTGTCAAGGTCAAGCACATACAGCACTTTGGACAGGAAAATAAATATCTGACCTGGACAACTTTCTTTTTTTTTTCATAAAACCCAAACAGCCGTTTTCGTGAAGTCTTCTGCTATCTGTGTTATTTCATTTGAGACATCAAAACTTGTGCGCGCAGTAGGAAATCTGGGTCACCCAGTCAAACTCAGCACAACTTATTAGATAACTCTAGCAGGTGCACAGCTCATACAAATAAATACATACCATCAATACATTATTAGCAAAGAAAATAGTTAAAAATTTTATAATGGAAAGTCAAAAACACACAAAATGAGTTTTGGTGTAAGCATGTGCATGCATGCATCCATCCCCAGCTAACATTTTTCTGGTACCTAGTAAATACTAGACCTCATCAATTAGTGGTATAAAATATTCCTATGAAATCCTTTTTGAAGACCCATTATTTCAAGAGGATCATAAGATCAACGTACACATACACACACAATATTTGGCAAAAATCAACACTTTTGACAATACTTTGATTGTATAGATAAACCAAAACATCTTGTAGCAGTAAAGTATTTGAACAGCAAATTCTATAAACAGTTGCGGTATCAATAATCTAAGAGATTCTAGTCTCCAAGACAAACTTAAGTGGTACTACTATAAAATGAGGTTGCCACAATGAACCTAATCAAAACAGTGACTGACTTTTTACATCAGGCATTATAACATCATTAAACATTACTGCAAGCTTCATAGCATAGTGCTACAAAAAAGTAGATATTATACATGACAACTACCTCATTAATGATCCATATAATTTTGCATTAAATTAGGGAATTAAACAGATTATTGACAATCCTTTTTCTTTTCTTTGGAGTAATAATGGATGATGTAAACTCTGTAATTAAATACTGCCATAGGTAAACCCAATAAATGATCTCAGTAAAATAAACAGGCAACTTCAAACAATAGTATATTCAGGTTTAATAGCTGGGCATGTTGTCGCTCCTCAGATTCCGGCATATGGTTTACAGTGTTTTTTTTCTTCCTAAAATACATTTTTGTGTTACAAAGAAAACAATGCTATTTATTTTTTGTGTAAAATCTCTTTTCCTTGTTCTTACTTATTATTATTATTGAAAATACTAAAATTAAAGAAAGAACAAGCACCTGTTATTATGCAGTGCATCCATTCAGTAATACAAAATGCAATTTAAATACTATACAGCTTTAAGAAAAATTAAGTTTTCCATTTTTTTTACATGCTGGTTTATCTCAATGGTGGGTCCAGTAGTCCTGAATCTTGACATTTTTTTTAATTTATGATTTCAAGAAGTCAAGCAGATTATGCTCATGAGATATCCAGATCAGAGCTTGTTCTTTGTGGAAGTGTACAGCAAACAGTTTTAATGTTGTAAATCAAGCTACTCATGTGTTCTTGATAAGTTGCACAACTACCACCTTTGATTTGTTTCATGTCGTCTGCAATTATAAGTTGCTTTAACAAAGCTGGTTTTTGCACAAGTTTGGCAAGCAGATTTACATAATTAAACTACAAAGATTTTAGAGTTGACCCCAAAAACATCCTTTTTAAATCTATTTTTTATTTGCCTATCTGTGAGATATCAAAGTAAGAACAAACAACGCACATGATACCGAGCCTTCTTTGGAGGAGATACGACCCGTCATTAGTCAGTTGGTCAACCAGATGCTACATTATCAAAATGGCACTTAATTTAATAATTTGAAAAGATATATCCACCCTTCAAAGTATGTAATCAGGCATGCAGAATGTAGATTTGTTAAGCAAGAAATTAATTTTATATATTATAATATCCAATGTATAAATCGTTTTTTTTTTTAATTTTTCTTAGTGAAGAGACATTTTTTAAAATAAAGTTCACTTTTGTTTTCAAGGTATTATAGGCTATTAATAAAAATACATTTGAAAATGAAATACATTAGGAAAAGAAAGTTTTAAGCAACATTATTTAGTTAAATAAAATTGTAGAATTATAATGATCTGATTATGTCTTATACACAGAATTATATAGTAAACAGCTAAATGATTTTGGTATTTAAAAAAAAGGAATCCATGGAGACTCATGTCATATCATATGCAGAACACTCATTTCAAAATGTAGAAAAACACCGATTATCCCTTAATTACAGCTGAGATTAGAAAAGAGGAAAAATACTATTGTATAATCCCCACACATATATATATATAGCAGGGGAATTAAAATTGAATATTCAGTTTCTTTCTCTTTTGCTAATTTATCAATTCAAGTATTATGAGCTTTAAATGATAAACTTGTGAAGCAAAGTAGGCCATCAAGGAACACATTCATAACCACCATTGTGGTAATCGTATTAGGATTTCTGACAGCTGGCTCTGTCCAGCAGAAAACATGGGACAAAAGTTTGCCAAGGATTCTGACAAACAAATACTATTTCAAAAGCACTTTCATTTTAATACTACCTTTAACAAGATCTTAAAGGAATACCTTTTGGTTTTGTCCTATATTTCAACTTAACTTAAAATATAAATAAACTTCTAGATATAAATTTCAAATAAATAAATAAATCCAGAGATTGACAGCCTTGGATTACCAACCATGATCCAATATAGACCAAAAAAAAATTAAAAATGGTTACAAATGTAATGGGCTCCAAAGAATTCTTCTATACTGGGTGGAGCTTTTTGTTTGTTTTTTTAACAGGACACCAGCTCCAATCCCATGAACAAACCTACCGAAAGTCCCCATCAAAACTTTTCATTTTCAGATGTGGGAGAAAACCAAAACACCTAAAGAAACCCACACACTACCAGCTGGTGAAGAAAGGCACGAAGATGTCTGTGTACTTTTAACCAATAGTATTAAAAATTAAATATACAGGTATTTAATTTCTTCTTTTAATATATCTGGAAAAGCTGTACATAATTATCTCTCTTACCAAAAATTTTAGAAAAATAAAGACATTAAGGGGAGATAAACTAATGTGAGAGTGAATACAATAAGCAATTACTACCTGTATGCAATATGAACAAAACTCAGTTACAATTGGGAAACGAAGTATTTTGCAATAAAATGTATTTTCATATACTAAATCAAAAAATATTATATTTCCTGTAATATAGGAGTCTTGGCATTTTATACTTCATTCGATGTAACACAAATGCAAATATTTAACTCAGATACATCCCCCCCACTTTTGTGTTTTTTTTTTTAAAAAATCAGAAGGAAAAGATAACACCAATAACAAAGGTAATCTATTTCCTTTTTAGGGAGGCATTCTTTAAAAAAAAAAAAAAACTGTAGCCTAGATAACTTAGGATTGAAGATTTATCATTAATGGAAAAAATTATATCATTCATAAAGGTGAATTAACTTTTTTTCATATGCAAACTTATGTAAATACGAATTCCATAACTCTAGCCATGAAGCTGCTTTTTAGTCGAGAAATTTTTTTGATGATAGTAAAAAATTAAAAAACAACAAAACAAAAGAATTGGAAAATTTGTCTGCTAACTGACTAACTGATTCAGTGATGTCCAGTAAACCCTTTTTTTTTTTTTTTCCTCTTTGTAATTTTGCCACATTTCTGAAGGTGAATAAAGTTCTGCTTCCAACAACAAAGTTGTTAAATTGTTAATTCTCCTGCAAAACTTTAAAGTGGGGGGATATGAAGTTATAATTCAGTATAAAGCTGCACAGGATTTAGAAGTATATGATTTTAAAATCCTAACTTTTCAGGTTTTAACAAAAAGTCTCAGCAAAAAGTAAATAACAAAAAGCTTCTTCTTTTTCCATTTTTATTCAATTTTAATTTTAATATAAAAACAAAGATTTGTTACAGTAAAGGAATTTAGCTGCATTAAGAAGTAACGATAAATAAGCAAGCTATTAGAGAAATTTTAAACTTCTAAAGCAAAATGTTTTTAGTTCTATCAGAAGATACATTCTGACATATTATAACTGAATTTTAAAGCAAATTAATGGTTGAATTGATCCTTTCCAAAGGGAGATTAGAGGGCATTAAACTACATATGTACATTTGCTGCCTTATTTATTCATGTGCAGTCTTTAGAATTTTTTAAACATCTGACAGCCTAACAGGGTAGATTGCATTACACGTGTACATTTACATCGAACATAGCTGTGTTCCAGGTAATGAATTACTGGAGTATGCTGTCATTTTGAATAATAAATTCTCTCTCTCTCTAGTAACCACAAGATATTTAGTCTTGCAAGTTACCAAATGTATTTGCAGTAAAATCAAAAGGTGCACAATCTATGACATTGTATCACTAACTGTTTTTATCTTTTGTGGTTTTTTTTTAATTTTTTTTTTATTTATTTAATACATTTTTAGAAAGATTAAACAGCTTTGGTTTGTTTTTGGCATGCAGTTTTGTTATACATTAATATACTGATTGACCGTTTTAGTTAGAAACTCTCATTTAACAAAATTCTTCAACCGTTATTCACATGTATTTGCCCTTGACTGACATTTTTTTTTCTTTCTTACTCCAAGTAAAATGCTATCATACATATGGCAATCACACGTGTTATGCGCAACTGTTGCAATAGTTAGGAGAGAGAAAAGATGAGGTGTGGTTTGAGCCGGCTCAGCACTGCATCTTTTTACGGTTTCCATAAAGGAAAAATTAAACACTGAGGATCACAGACAGAGCTCTAAGGATGACGATTTAAATTTAACACAATGCTTCTTAACATTATACTTCTGAAGCCACAAGTAAAGAAATAAATTGATGCCATACTTTATGGCAGCTGATTAGAATTTTTCCTAAAGCATTTATCTGGTTCTGAGTATGTATTGGGAGGAGGGAGTTACCTGAAGGTCTGTGTAATTTTAAAACTATTTACCACACATCTGCATTTCTTAAGATATAAAGATTCACTATTATGCTTTGTCTATTTTCAAGACTGCTAATTTCCTGTGCGAATATCAGTTTGTATTCATATATGAGAGAGTTATGAATAAATGCATTTGTATAACTTAGAAAAATGCCAGAACAGTTATTACTTGAGTTTTTGGACCTATGCACATGCATGCGTGCTCACACGCAAAATCCCTATTGTTCGAGTAATTGATCAGCAGTGAGATGGAACTATCTCCAAACTGTTTGGCTTCTATGGTATTAAAGTATAATTACAACCCTGAAGTGAAGTAAAAAAGGTTTTCTGATTCAAATAACTCACATGGTAGCAAGTGTCACTATAAATAGAAGGCAGTAGTAACAAATGAATAGACATGAAAGCACTTTAATGACATAACTTGTTTTTTTTTTAAATTTGTATAGTTTTTTTAACAGAGAATTAACAAATGAGTAAATAAAAAGTTTACAATACATATATCCTCCGCCTGAAGTAAATTCTTGCAAACATTTTAAGACAGAAGTATATTCACTGAATGAAGTCAGTAGCTTCATAACTCAAATAGGAATCATATCTGTATTCTACACCAAGAAAACCAAAGCCAAAATTATTTAGTTTAGTGTATACTAGGAGATTTGATATTTTTAAACCATGATTTCCTATCTATTCATTCCACTGAGGTTCTAAAAATATTATTATTGAGCTAATAACAGAATAATGTGCACATTTAATTTTTTCAAATGTTGATAAAACGTTTTTAAATTAGTTAAAATCAGTGGATGAAAAACAAATGATGCAGTAAAATATTTTAACCTTGATACCATGGCAATTGGGTATGATTTATCTGTACAGAAATGAATAATCTATTTACAGGTCTTAAAAAAGAAATTATATATAAATAATGAAAATGGCCATTTATTACTTCATATCAAAATGCAACTAACATACTTAATGATGGATAGTCCATCATTAACTAGATTACAATCCTTGTTAACCAGACCTTTCGAGCAGCTAACATTTGCAGAAATTGCCAATTTTTAAATTATAAGGAACCTATAGAACGTATACAGTAAGCTTTTTTGTAGTCACATTACTTTAGGGGAAAAAAATCAAATCAAATCCCCTTCTTTTCTGTATAACATGTTTTGTTTTCTCAAACAAGCATACATTTTAGTGCAGAGAACTGTCTACAACAACAAATATTGTGTTTCCATCATTCATGATTCTACATGAAGTTGCTAAAAAGAAAAATAAACTATTTAAAAAAAATTCTAGCCGTGTAATCCACAAAGGAAAGAGTATTAGAATACTTCGGGTACTATGGATTTGTACATGTAAGCACGCTCCAACTTATAAACAATCAGATATAGTGAAACTGGTGTGATATGGACATCTGATTACATAACTGAATTTCTGTTTATTAACTGAAAGACAGAATATACTAAACAAGAATATATGCACATGACAAAGGGTGTCCCTCCTAATTAACTGCAAAAATAATGCAGAAAAATCATCTTCTAGATGAAACTTAAATTGATTAAATTAATGAACATTTATTAGATTTGGATAACGTCTTTAAAAAAATCCTTTAAGAAAAATAAAAAAAGGTATAATAATTTTAACAGTTTAAAAGGGAGATTTTATATTATTAATCACATTCTTTTTCTGTAATAGTAAACACTAAAATAATCTCAAAAACATCTCTTAATTATGCGAGGCTGAGTGTATGTAAAATTATTAAAAATTTTGACCGATTCAAACTCCATGATGCCAAATTTTAAAAATATAACCTGGAAACATGTTTAACAGAGCAGTAATCAAATGTTATAGAGCATCAAACTCTACAAGAAAATCAACTGGTATCAGCCCACATCATTCCTAAACTGTAAAACTAAAATAAGTGAAACCCAATTGGTACATCTAGTGCTTTGAAAAGGGGGAGGGGGGTAATAATGACTGATGAGATGTGGTGAGATTCCAGTTTGTAAATATTAGAATGCTAAAGTACACCGATATTTCTGTATCTTTAGGAGAGATAAGGATCAGCTGTAATACAGATGTGTTTAGATAGCGCAGACTGTAAAATGATTTATCCTTGGGCACAGACTTGCCCAAGATCAGGTTTTGATTGCTGCCATCTACCTGCCTGAAGTTGGATCCAAATGGCCTACAGTTTTATCTATAGATCACTAGAAATTTCTTTAAAATATTGTTGCAAAAGGCTAAATCAAGCTTTAAGACTACACAGTTTAGACATTTGAGTGAAACTGCCTAAAATCTTTGGTTAAAAAGCCATGTTAAACTGACAGACAGAAAAAAATTTGTCTCTTCCTTTTGAAATCTGAGCAGTTTTTAAAGAAAACAACAAACTTTACCAGGTCTCTGAGGTACCGCTAATTAAAACAATAATAAAAACACTTCTTAGCTGTGAACAGCTCTTGCTGACATTGTGCAAGCAATATTGCTCTTACTGACATCAAAGCAAAGCCAACAAAATTTTCACAGAAGAAATAAATTAAATATATACATAGGGGGGGGGGATTAAACACTACTAAATTTATTCAGTCATCCCATAGAATTACTAGGAGCAACAAATACCAAATAATAAAATCATGCTATTGTACAGTCATAACCTTTTCCTCAAAACATTGCAGTTTCAAATGCATTCATCCATCAGGTTTACCAATATATAGCATTGTGGTTCAAAGACACTAATAAAGCACAGAGATAGTAGATTGCTTCTTTTCAGGCAGATTGACTACTCAAAATATTGGTCAGCAACTGTGTATATCAACCATCTATGGTCCAAATTCAAGGAAATCAATACTTTTACTGGTCACCCTTGATCTGAATACCTCAAAACCACCAGCCAACATAATAAAGCTGTTGTTGGGCAATATGCAATGTATCCTTTTTGTTAATAGCAAGCTTAGGTGTACCCGGGCAATCTGGACCTGAGTAAATAAAGGAACTGTCCCTATGCACAATCTGTGTCTATTTCTAAATAAATGTCATAGACATCATCATCATCAACATTTTTGAGCCAATGCCTGACTAGGTGGGACAGAAACAGGTCACTTGGTCACAAAACCTGATTTCTGCTGCACTATACTAATGGTCAGGCGAGGGCGGGTCTGACAACCAGAACATTTCCCGGAGAATTAAAGCCACATACATACTCCATGAATGCAAGATGGATCTGTTCATGATGCCAGACACACAAAATAGATGTTACAAAAAAAAATTAAATAACTGGAGCTGCTAATTTATTTCTCTCTCATTTTGAGGCCCATGCCCTTGCTAGTATCCATTTTTCGTGTGTGTTAATGCTACAAAGCAACATTTCAGCAATTCTTGAATGCATTGATATCCTACCCTAGTCTGAAATGAGCCAATATTTCAATTAGACTAAGCATCTATGGAATCACCACCTGGAAGACAGAGGGGTCCCATGCAAAATCTGGCAATATTTGGAAAACCACTTCTGAAAAAATAAAAGGTAGGGGGGGCCTACTTTCCCAAAATTCAGATCAACTATCTTCTGATATCCATGAGCAAGAGGCAACAACTCCATAATGACTCAAACATGCATAGTTCAAATAACTTAATGGACAAAGTTTGCAGCATGGTTTTTCTTTACCAATTAATGCAATTTTTCTCAATTCCTAAATGATGCAATAAACCAAGATTTGGTGATCCAATAGGTAGTGTTTGATTAGCAATCAGAATGGGTTCAAATCTAAACAATGCCAAAACAAAGATTTCTAAATAACATTTAGATTATCATTGTCACTAAGGTCTAGGCTAAACTTTACCCTTGCAAATCCCAACAATTTTTATCAGGATTATCCTGAGGGCAGTTGACAAGAAGTTTTCCAAATGCTGATTTATAACAGAAGTGATCATAAAAGCACAAGTACATTATGTTAACTATATTATTTGTTTTTACCCTATGATCTAACAGCAGGCAGATTTGTGGTGATACAGTATTAGTCTCTGATTAGCAAAGTAAATTAAAATTAATCAAAACAAAGAGAATGGTATAAGAAAACACTGCAAAGTGTTTGTTTTTTTTTTTTCAATGCATTTTATATTTCATTTATTTAAACAATTATCAAAAGAGAAACTTTTTAAAAAGTAAACAGGAATTTCTTTTCTTATTTTTGTAACTTTTAGCTTTGTAGGTTTTAAATGGTGTTGTATGCAGAAGAATAGAATTTAATAAACCACTACTTTTATCTCAGTACATATGATAGATAAAAGCCTAAAGAACAGTTTATCAGTATAAAAAAGGATTCAATTCTACTTGAAAAAAAGCTGTTATAATAAAATTTGATATTTTAAGATTTAGTATTTTCATTTATTCATATTTTTTTTTAATTTTAAAAAATAAAATCACCTTTTTTTTTAATGTAAACAAACTCTTTCGGGCAGTGGGCTTGGAGTCAGCGAAGATCACAAATCCCCAGTTAGCCAATTTATCACTGGTAAATTTTTTTTTAATCTGTTTTAATAAAACAGAAATGATTACAAGCAAAAACTTGGCACTTTAAAAAGAAAATTTTTCTTTCTCACTTAAAATATTGTGGTGCATGTTTAGCAAAGTCTTATAATCAAGTATTTCCTTATATATACACTAATCTAATGCTGCACTTTACATCCTCAGTTACAGTTGCTTGGATAGATTTAACTAGTAACCAACCAACTATATGTCTCAAATTTTAATAAATGATTTTACATTTACCAAAATTTGCAAACATGTAGTTGATAAATACACACTGAACAGAATACATGAATCATGGACCAAATTTCATTAATTAGTATAAACAGATTTTCAGAAAAATCAATGCCTTATTTTGCTAAACCAGATGCTTCTGGATTTGGAAATTATCTGATTAACTAAAAATGAAACTAACTGTTTCTGAACTATTTTAATATAAAGACTTTAACACTAAGTTTGAAGAACTTGGAAAGCATGTACTGCTTTACCATAAACTAAGTAATATCATTTTAGTGTTTAGATCAATATCACTAAGACATTTAAAAACTAGCTCACTAGAAATGTAACATGACAAACCTGGGAAAAATTTCCCAAGTTTGATTCACACTATAAGGGCTCCCTAAAAAGCACCAGCATATTTGAGTAGGCACTTATCCTTTATGGCATTTCTGGAGAACTTTTAATTCTTCTCGTCTATGCCTATGAAAGAAATAAAGCTTAAAGTATGTTACTCTCATTTCAGGATCAGTTAAAAACAAACAAGCAAACCACCACTATTAAAATGTTGCAGTCTGCCTCTTTTTCTTTTTTGGAAGTATTAGATATTTACTTTAGACTTTCTTTTATAAAGGTATAAATGAACAACCAGCAAATTAACATTAGGAATAAAACAAAATCTAATGCAAAAGAATGTTTATGAAATATACACAATTTCAGTTATTCCTGCAGACAGTTTTCAACTAAGTCATACAGCAATATTTGACACTACCACCTACAGTCATAGAAACAATTTTCATATAAATGTGGTCTGACAACTAACTTATCACAAAATTTATATGAGACGTTGATTGGCATATGCAAGTTGTATACCTAAGTACTGTATTAACATTTACCCAGTCTCATGTGATAGGAAGTCACAGCTTGTGATAGTCAAAATGGAAAATTAATTCAATCCATAAAGTCCCAAGATGTACGCATCTGCTATTTTCATTATACACCAAAGACAAACGGAACCCCTATTTTTAAGGCACCCTTGTGCCTGAAGATAGACACAAACATCTGCTGTTTTTAATGTACCCTAGGGTTTGGAAATGGACAACTACTGAATTTAACCAAGATCTATTGCCTGAAGGCCAACATATTTGCTATTTTTAATGAACCTCAATGGCTATCTAACCAGTGATTTTACTGGACCCTGACGCCCGAAGACTGCAATGTCTGCTATTTTTATTGTACTTTAATATTTAAAGACAGACACATACATCTGTTTTAACAGATCCCATTGTCAGATCTATCTGCTATTTTCACACTATCTTTTTGCCTGAAGATTGGCACATCTTCTATTTTTGCTGATGTTTCTGATTGTTGTTCATAAGACAATTCTAATTGTGATCTTTTGAAACAAACATAAAAATGCTGGAATATAAAAGAAAGATTCTCCGCACAACAAAATCCGAAATTACTTTTTACAAATAAGGCCAGGGTTCTAAAGATGACTTGTAAAGACAATGAAGCCTCTGAGGATGTCAGTAACGAAGATTGGTCGACTGGCGCTGATGCAGTGTCAAGACAAGACAATAAGGTAGATAACAAAACAGAGAAATCAAAGTAGCTAATCCAGATTTGGCAGAAAATCATCATCAAAAGCCAATTGTGGTGATTTGGCCAAGCAAAGAAAGGAATGAAACCAACTAAAAACAGCAAAGAGCAACATTCTTACTGCTGCATTTACTATAGTAAGCATACTTATGGCAGACATGTAGCCAAGAATGTAGTCAGGGAAAAAGAAAGACAAGTTCAAAACAATAACTGAACGGGTAATAAAGTAAAAAAGAAAAATTATGAAAAATAATTCAGACTAAATGACAAACCCAAATGGTGATGCACATATTAATGTGAAATAACTGGAAAGATTCTTACGGTACAAGTTTTCGTGCAATTCAAACAACATTGACAATTAACTCTAACAAAGTCAGAAATTCAATATCCTCGTTCTCACAATTCTGATGGAAATTGAAAGAAAACAAGCACGTCTCCAGATATACTATAGGAGTGCCGTCTTCAGCCAAATAATGTTTAGGGACAAACACGTCATTTTGCTGCAACTATTCAGCTCCTAACAATCAACCCAACTTCTTTTTTCAGATTCAACAGTTCATCAAGAAGATAAAAAGGATCCAGCTAGTAGACTACCATAACATTATTTCTCCACACTAATATTTAATAGATTAGCCATCACTCAGCTATTTTCATGTGAAAATTATTATTTAAAATATAGTGTGCGCTTCAGGGCTTCAAAAATGCAAGACTTCTGTAAACTTCTCAAGGACATAAAACAAATATCCTCACTAATATTATGTTTGCTTGTTTTCTCCTTTTTTTTATTCACATTAACAACATGATTAGCAAGCCAGCATGATATATCAAATTTTTGTTAGAAAGGGGGAGCTGAAGACCTTTAGGGCTAATACAAAGTCCATAACTTAAAAGAAGTGTCATCTACTTAGGTTTTCAACAAAACAATATTCATAACCACTACTTGTAATTCTAATAGAAAAATTATTAATTTCAACCACTGTATTATTACAACAGAAACATTTCCAAAACATCACTATTTCCAGATAGTTGACATGAGAAGTGAATCTTTGAAGATAATAAAAAAATCTTAGGTAATTCTCACTGTATAACACGCCTGAACATAATACAGTGTTAAAACTTCCAATACATAACCCTAACACACACAGATGTGCTGCCATTATTAAAAAGCAAGAAAAAAAACACCCTTAAAAAATGCAGAACATTTTAGATAACTAGACGTCTTTGGGGAAAGCGGATACTGGCTTTCAAATTCTAATATTTAAACATCACTTCAACCAGTCTACCAAGTGATAGAAAAAACAAGTATTCCAGCTTTGGCAGTAAATAACTGAAGCTAGTATTAGAATGTGCTACTAATATTCTGTAGATTTGATTTTTTAAAAAATAAAATCACTTATATAGTAAACCCAAGAGGAAAAAATTCGACAATATCATTTCACAAAAAAAAATTATATATCTAAATGCATCATCACTGTAAAAATTAAAAATATTTGTTATTAGAAAGTATTAAAACACATACTGAAGACTTGTAAGTATTATATATAAAATACAATAAAAACTCCCAAGATGCTATTGCCCAGTAAATAACAAATCCCTCAGTACTTATTTGCCAAGTTGCTTTGACCTAACCTTTAACAACAAAATAGTGCATAAGTACATTTTCTGTTCACTGCCACACTTGAAAAAGTACACATAACATACTTATTACAGTTACTTGTAAAAAAAAAACAAAAAACAACAACTTCAATTAACAAACTTTGGCATGAGTAATTTAAAACTAAAACACTAAACTAGTATAACAGATTTTAGCTTTTGCAGATTTCTATTTTTTTTTTTTAAATTATTAAAACAAAATTAAATAACTGCAGTAAAAATAAAAAGTGGTTTCTTTTGTTTCATGGGTAGAATAGAACAAATAACTTTAAGAAAACAAAATGAGAAATAAATATTACTATTTCTTAAATCTGTTACATAAATTTTTAAATGGTAAAAAGAATAAGTTACAACTTATCTTTCTTTATTTAAAAAAATATGCATACTGGGTATATAAAGCAGTAAATACAAAACCAACAAATGAAAATTGAAAGTTCAGTTTCAAAATAAAGTGAGAGGGGGCGAAAAATGTACTAAAATTTTAAATCATTTTTCAAGGGTTTGTTTTTGCGTGTACTTATTTTAGACAAGAATCCTTCTCTAAATGAGTATGTTACATTTACTTTAAGATAATAAGATTTATCGTCACTACCACTAATAAAGGAAAGACTGAATAATTCACAGGGCGTTTTTTTTTTTCAGGACAACATTCAAAAACAAAAATGTAACTATCACATTAAAGTTAAGTTTAATCATTATAAATATATGATTTCAATTATTTTTCTTCTTTTGCTTCCAGTAGCATACACAAACTTTAAATCCTTAAAACATTTCATTTCTGCACAAAGAGAATGATTAAAGTGCTTATCAGTTTTAGAAATATTTAATGACCGTTAGGAAAAATTAAAATTTGATTTTCCTAATTATCTTAACAAAAGTTTGTTGTTGTTTTTTAGTAATATTCCATCTATCCTGCGTTTTTGTAAAAAAATATATTCAATTTCTTAATTTTTTTTTGTTTTTAACTGTTTAACTTAGTAGTTTTCTTTTTCTTTCAACCCGGATAAAAATTATTTGACTTTCTTTTCTGGTTACTGTTTTCTGAAATGTACTTTTGATATTATGCTTGTTTTCCACCCCTCATCCTCCCCCCCCCCCTTTCTTTTTTCTTCTCTCTATGTACTACAAAAGACTTCGGGAAGGGCTGAAGGAATAATATAACGAAAGGAAGGAAGATAAAGGGATGAGAGAGAGAGGGGGGGCTCCCCGCCTGAGCCATATTCTGATTTCAAAATCGCTGGCTTTTCATTTTGGATTACGTAATAGAGGCGGAGAGAGAGAGAGAGAGAGAGAGAACCATGGCGAAATCGTTAGGTCTGGGAGAGAGGGGATGGATGGATGGATGGATGGATGGAGGAGGAGTAGTGGGGGGGGTGAGAGCTAGTTGGCTCGTTCTATGTAGACAGAGAGGAGCCGCTGAATACTTCACATTCCATACCTTCATCAAGCCGAGCAGATCAGCGGACTAGCGAGCGAGCCTCAGTCAAGCTACAACTCGCTTCCCTCCCTCTCTCCCTCCCTCCCCACCCGGTTCACGGCACCCCGAAGGAAGATCCCCTCCCCACCACCCGAATGCGCGCGTGCGTCCGTCCGTCCCTCAACCCCCACCCCTCCCTCCGGTCGGTAGGTAACCGGTCTTACTTACAGTCAGACAAGTCTGGGGTAGGAGGGGGGGGGAATGGGAAGGGAAGGGAAGAGAAGGGAAGGAGAGGAGGGAGGAGAGGGAGAAGAACAGACAAAACACACACAAAAAAAATACAAAATAACAATAAATAAATAACCATGCAAGAAAAAGGGGGGCTAGAACGAAAGTCTACTCACTGCCGCACCAATGTCAATGAAAACACGACCATTTTTTCAACACCTGGAATTCATTCTACGCTATTTTCTCAACTGAGTAAACTCAAGGTCCAATATACAGACAGACACTTCTCTTGACCAACATCATGCATGATTACCCAGTCAGACGGCGGCCGCAATCCAACGAGCGATTCCATTGGACGGCGCGAAAACATCCCGACCAATCGGATCGGCCCTTTAAAATAATTATGCCGGGGAATTATTTTTGCCTCTAAAACGAAAGAGTAAATGTCGCCCTACTTCCAGCGCTATTACGTCAATGCAACTATAAAAAAAAAGAAAGAAATCCCCCCCCCCCTCTCTCCCTCTCCCCCTCTCTCTCTCCCTCTCTCTCTTCGTCTTCCTTAATCGTACGGCTGCTGTTGTGGTAAATCGCCGGAGAGACGGGGCAAATATATATGTATATATATATATATCAAAGGCGAGATACTCCTCCGTGCTGACGATGATCGAGCTTCGCAGTTCGATGCTCAGACAACCGCGAGACGAAACCCAGACATACAAGAGAACTGACTAAATAAGTAATCGACGCCTTCTTCTCGTTGTTTGCTGTTTATCCGTCATCCCCTTATTAACCTGTCCCCCCCCCCCACTTTACCCCCTCGATGTCTTCGGTTGCTGTTGTTTGTTGTTGTTGTTGTTGTTGTTTTGGGAAGGTGGTTTGTTTGTCATTTAAACTTTCTGTTTATCTGTGCACCACCAATAAACAGTTCGTTCAGATTCATTCGAAATATGCCACATTCCTCCCCCCCTACTCCTCCTACCTCCTCCTCCTCCTCCTCCTCTCTACATCCCCCCTCCCTCCATCTCTCTCTCTCCCCCTCCTCCATCTCTCTCTCTCTCTCTCTCTTCTCTCAGTTGTTTAGACTACATAAGATCTTATGTCGATGGTTAGTTTTATCTTGCGAATTGACGGGGTCGATAGGTCTGTCTGTGCTATCAGTCTCGACGCACTTAAATCTGTCTGTCTTTGTCTGGCCATTGACTCAATCTCTCTCTCTCTCTCTCTCTCTTTAAACCAGAATATCGGGGGGGGGAATAAAATAAAATAAAAATAACAAAAACAGAAATAAACTCACTAAGGATTTCGTTACTTAAAAGAGTTAATAAATATTGATCATTTTAAAAACAAAGCGGGTCAAGAAAAATGCAAATAACATGTTTTACATTCTGTTTTGTTTGTTTGTTTTAAGAAATTTCGGGAATATTTGCTAAACTACAAGTAAAGGAAATTACTTACAACGGCATCAGTGGGGGGGGGTTATCAAAATTTTTAAAGTTAAAGAAATTTTGTAACTGCTTGTGATAATATTTGTGTTCCCATTTTATTTTAACTTCAAAATTTACATGCATGCTAATCCAACTGTTAGGTGTATTGTGGTCACGTAGTTCTGTGATGTTCTGTTACATCCCTAACATCTAATTTTTGATAAAATGGTTACTAACAGAGACATAGACCTTCACGTATTAGATCTGAGAGAATGAAGCCGTTAATTAAATTTGTGATCCACAAGCAAATAATTAGTTATAAGCCACTTTTACAGAATATAAATTCTGAAATGCGATTCAGCAGAAATATGACGTGATCCTCTTTAACATAATAGTTATTTCGAAGAAAAGAAGACAATTTAAAAAAAAAAAAAAAAATTGGAAACATATAGCTGTTTTACGCTAGATTAAAATTAAAGAACCATATGGTTTGGTTAACCTTACATTGGAAAAAAAAAATGTTTCTTTGTATTAAACTTTGTATAAACGTACATAGGCATCGTTATCTTATTGTCTCGTGTCTTTTGTATTGATTTTAAGTTTTTTTTTCATATACTGTATATCTGAGTGTGTGAACTACTTTATTTCTGTAACTA